>CM017805.1:29308111-29571909 GCA_008086715.1 Sitobion miscanthi | reverse complement strand
CAATTACTTGCAGGTAGGGCGAAATGAGGTATAAAAGTCGGTCAAATTGCGCATGGGTTATGGGTTTTGCGTTCGAAACCGGGTAAAATTGTTTGTGGATTTCGCGTCCGAAACCGGGTACAATTATTTGCGGGTACGAGTAAAGGGGTATAAAAATGGGTCGAATTGGGATTTGAGAATGGGTACAATTTATGGTTGGTTACCCGTTTATACTTCCTGAATTTATAACGACCATGTGAAGGGACTGGGAATAGTAAGTTAATCAAATGTATTGATATTATAATAACAATATAATTTTTAATTATTTAAAGGATGATAAATGGATACTTATTTAAATTCAACACTGTCCTAACTCCTAATACTATATCTATAACTATTACTGGACGGACTAAAGGGCAAAAGGGAATAAGTCCATTTTTACTATTTTTTTTTTTATTGAATATTCTTATAGATTATTATATTATTATTGTTTACGCCATATAATCTTACTCACATTATCAGTATTATTATTATTATTATTATTATAATTATTACTATTGTTATTAATATTGTTAAGAAGCTATCCTATCTTATCTTATATTCTTATTTAACCGTTATTGTTATTCGCAACTTTCGGCGATTACACTATTCCGGTTTCCGTCACAGAATACGGCACCTACCTGTTCAAGTCTGTCACAGAACACGGGACCGGAGCAGTGTTATCGCCGACAACGCACACATAAAAGGCTGTGCGAACGACAAACGAACCACCATTCCTTTACCAGCATTGTAGTAAGACCCACCCGGGCAGACTTGCGCTTTGCTGGTAAACGGACTCTCCCAGCCTTGACGGGACCTCGTCGGACGGTTGTGGTGCGGCCAGTGGTTTAATAGTTGGAGAAATTCCGGCATTGATCGGCCGCCCACAGTCATTGGGGCAAGAGTTGGAGATATTCCGGCATTGTTCCGACTGTTTACCAGTCCGACTTGACTCCCCCGTGATTCCCCGTCAGTGCGTTCGTCGCCACGGCCTTTTACTCGGGCAAAGTGCGTTATTCGGTATTTTTCTATTGTATTTTAAAACCGTGTTTATTGTTACACCTAATATGTTATATCAATGTAATTGTCATTAAGACATATTAATAAATGTTATACTTGTCATTGTGACATCCTAACCTATTCGTGTTACTGAAACACAACCCTGTATATAAAACAATTATATTATTATTATTATATCCACATAGATTGGCAATACAAATTTTACAAATTTTAGGTTCATTTTTTTATAAAATCTATGAAAAAAAAGGAATAAATTATCAGTCACTGTACAAATAGGGACAGTTTTTTAAGTTTTATCAAAACAGTGTTTTTCCTTATTTCCTTTTTCCCGGGCACCGTTCAACTATAACTATAACTATATATAGCTATAATTATAACTATATTATAACTATTATTATAATTATTATGTCTATAATTTTATTTAACATCCACATGATTACTAAAGTCCTATTTTTATGTCACCAACCATTTACACCAACTTCCAACTGAATTCTCTATTCTTCGACTTCCATTTAAACCTGCGTCCAAGACTCCTCAGAATATATATATATATATATTATAGTAGTTCAAAGATAGTGGACAGGGCAGCTTAGCAAAACCAGCGAGTGCAGTGTATGGTGGGTAAATGGGTTTATGTGCTTATGTATATTGTATTTAGTGTTACTGTGTGAAGTTTCCGGTAGTATAAAATACGTTGCTGCATAATAATATTGGTAATTCTAATAAAAAAAAAAAACATAAATTAATCACAGCATATGGATTATAACGAAAAAATATTAATAAATTATAAATAAAAATAAGCCAGGGGTCGGAAATTAGTTTCTGGGGGGTCCGGAGGATTTGAAAAATAAAACTTTGAAAGTCCAGAAAACCTTTTGTTTATGATGCTAATGGTCTAAATACAGAGAAAAATAAATGAGCATTAAAGTAAAATAGTTTTGGCGTCCATTTATTTCTCTTAGATGGTCCCTCGCCAGTTACCGACCCTTGCTCTAAGCGATAGCTAATTTATCTAATAAGTGTAAATCTATACCTACTTATATATTATTCTATGCTACTATAAAAAAATACTATACAAATATAATATTATATAATATAAACATGTATTTACAAAATATAAAAAAATTGTCTTACTTACTTGGTTTATGGGTACCAAGTTTAATTTGGCTGAGCTGAAATAATTTCTAACTATCACGTGGAGTTATTAACTTTTCCGTATTGTCCAATAGCTATGAAACATCGAGGTACGTACAATAGTATTTTGGATCCGTGCTCTGATAAATAGTAATTTTTGTTCATTCAAAATTGCATTCAATGTTGATGTGTGCACCTATAAATATCTAAAACGGTGTAATGGATTAAATATTGAAAATTAAAAGAACAATTAATTTTCGACAAACTTAAAGAAAGTAAGGAAAGTTAAAAAGAATTTTGGAAAATTTAAAAAAATTACAAATTAAAACGGCAATAGGAAAAATGTATTATTATTCGCAAACTGTGACGCATATAGTTAAAATATTTTTTTGAACGAAACTGAAATATAAACATTAACAAGAAATAAACAAATTTAATTGGTTGGTTTCTTGTATCAATCATAAGGCAATTAATACCAGTCATATTATATGGCCAGCATAGTATTTTTTTTTTATAATATAGAATATAAATAAATAATAATTTTTGAGTTGAGTAGAAAGATTTTTTTTTATTATTTGAAAAACACAAATTGTACAAAGTATTTAGAAATAATTAAAAAATTACCTACACCTTTAAGCTAAGCTTTTGGTGGTGTAGGGAGTAACATTAAACATCATTTTCTAGTATTTTAATTCGAATAACATTACAAAAAAAAAAACAAAAAATACTCTATATTAATAATGTACTTAAAATAAACAATGACTTAGTTGACTAAATATAACATCGTCTACACATTTTTTAATGTTAAATGCATCGGTAAAAATATTTCTTTTTATATCAATCGATAGAGAGTTAAATATGACAGGACCCAGATAATTAATAAATTTTTGACCAAAACTTGTATTTGTAAATAACACTTTAATATTATATAATCTATCTTCCCCGATTGGCTTGTTATTCTGTTTGATAAAGAAAGAGTGACTATTGAACTAATTGATTATAGAAATGCGTTGATCATTAAACATTGTAATCGATTTATACAACAGTCCATTAGTCTGGCCTTAAGTGGCCGGGTTTATACGACTGAGTCATCACTATAGTATAATATTGTAATCTTTGTCGATGTTCGTGTTTAAACGTGAAATATTACATACCAGTTATTGTTAATTGTTATGTGTTGTACGCATAATAAAATATATTCACGTATTATAATATAACATGGGGACTTATAACATAACGATTTGTATACGGAAAAAGTACAGAAACTATAATATCACGAATAATACGATAATTTTATAATAATTCCATATAACTGTTATTTTAAACATGATTTTTTTTTATTTAAACGGTAGAGACTTTATAGTTTTAGTGATGGCAAAAAAAAAACTATAAAGTTACATCTATAATTTCGAGTTTTTAAATAGTAATTTTTTACTGTCACTGCACTACAACATATTTTTACTATACACACAGAAAAGAGTTCCTCGTCAAAATCCTAATAAAACACCTAATCACGATATAATATAATATTGATCAATATAGCATGGTCACATAGTATACGATCAATCTATCTTATATTTTCAAATGTCATATCTACTCATATCATCGTACAAATAGTATATCATTCATACCTATTTATTGTATTATATATCAATAAGTTTGCAAGATGATGAATTCAGATTCCCAAAGTTACGCAATGACCAAAACATCTATTTTTATAATAAATTTAAATTATTTCTGTTTTGTTATTTATTAGATTCTGAGGTGAGTGAGGGATCTAGTTGTTTTACAATAGTGTTAATTATTTTTTTTTTTAAATCCTGTATACAAAGTTCCTACCAGAAAGAGTGTTTTAATTTCAACATATCTTATTGTTTAGAAAATTGGATCAAGATGAAATATGTATAAAATATCAGTTGAATGGAATTATTATAACATTAACGTATTATTCGTGAAATTATAGCTCAGAATCGTTTTTCTTATGCAATGATATTATATCATTGAATTCAAATTTAATACTATCCATTATACAGTGAGCCACTTGTAACCTACTGTACAGCAGAGTGACATCCACTTGACAACCTTTTTTTTATAGGTAGCTTAAAGAAATCTGTTACCAGATGAACTTATAATAGACTCAGTAAACAATGAGGTACACACTAATACATCGATATCGAATAATGTTGAGTGTTTTGAATTATGCATCAAAAACAAAATATATCAATCCCATTAGTTTCCATCAATCCATCAAAGTAAGTTTGTTAGTTTATGTGAAAAAATTATAATTTAAATAAAAATTAATTTCATATTTATACGTTTATATTCTAACAACTAAAAAAATATACATCCTACATATTTCGTTAGCGTCGAAATACCTACAAGTGAAATCGTCATGCATGGAATAGATTTTTTTTACGACAAAAATACATTATCAAACAGTTTTCGAAGGAAATCGTGTAGACATTCCTTATGATAAACATTCAACTCCGATTTCTTATTTTACAAAGAACCTATACCTATAACCTATTTATACAATTGCTATGTGACACGTTTAATGAAATAACCAGTAAAAGAATAATTGTGGATATAATATCTTAACTTTTTGAATAAATACAAAATAATACACATTATGGAGGATTTGAGTGTACCTTCAATGATATATATTTTGTATCGGAACTCCGAATATCGACGATATTATATTAAATTTACGTTTATTTACAATGACCAAATATAAAATACCTACTATATACGCATAGATGCTAGAACGTTTTATGTTTTAAATATTTATTCATTTTTATTAAAATAAATATTAATATAAATTAAAATATTTTAAATATTCAAATGTATTTATGTAGTAAGTTTTTGTTTTTAAATCGGTTTCATATTTGTTTAACTGTGGGCTAATATTTTAATATTTAGTTAAGGCAATTATAATAGATTTTAATACAAAAAATGAATTATTCGTTGGGAAGGCTGGGAAAGATAATTGTTTATACAACGTTAGCGTACTTAATTTTTTCCAAACTAAAACTAAATTATAGATTATATAGTATTTATACTTTATACAGTGTTATCATATAAGTTAGATTCGAATGATATATATTTTTATCTTTAAACAATTCACGTTACGTTGATAAAGGTAGACACACTCATGAGGAATCTTATACTATATTTTCAAATCTTAGATTATAAAGAAAATTTTTTATGAATTTCTTACTCAAATTAATTTTATGTTTTTTATGTATTTTGACAAGATTTGAACTTTAAATGTTTATAAAATAATTATGAGTATGGATTTTTATTATATTTTAAATTTCATTGTAACAATATAACAGGAGCCTTGTATTAAATTTTCAAGCTTTTCTACCCAACAAATAAAATTTTATTGACATTCATAGAGTTCCACCAAAATCCAAAATCGATTTTATCGAAAACCAATTTTGCGTAAAATTACGAGTTTCTCCTTAATTTTTTTTTTATTTTATCCTGTATATTTGTAAACTACTGGGATTTTTAAATTTTTACCTCTCTAATGCACCAACAAGATTTATTTTCCAATCGAACAAGATACTAAAGTTGATAGCCGAAGCATTATTTCGACTACTTACCGTATTCACAGACACAAATGATAAAAATGTTAAATTAAAAAAAATAAATACATTCATTGGAGCCGTTTAGAATCTAAAATAGTAAGGTTTTATGTATTTACTACTTTTTTTTAACAATTTAAACAATTAGACATACGATCGAGACGACTGGTGCCATCAGTTATTTACCAATAATCACGTCCATTAAACATAAATTAATGTGTCTAGACAAATACCTGCGTGACTCATTGGAAATTGTTCTAATTTATAAAAAAATATGTCGTAGGATTAACGACATTTTTTATTACGGACCTGGTGGCTCACAAATAACATATACTTTGAAATATATTTTACATGGGTACACAATTTATAGAAAGTGTGAAGTGAATCAGATATTTTATAGTATTTTTGAAATTTATTATAGTACCTAATTTAATTTATAAATATTAATTATAAACTACAAGAAAATAAACATACATTTTATTCTTCGTGCTCTTTAGCACTCTCAGAAATTCTTAAAGCTCCTAGACAATTTAACTATAATTTACTTATTAATGTCCAATATTAATTTTTTATGCATGTATGGACTGTTTGAAAAAATATTTAGGGTTTATGAAAGTCAATTTTAAATTTTCAAAAGACCTTAACCCGTCGTTGGTAGCGGGATGAAAGATTCTCTCGCCACGATACCTATTATTTTAGTCACCGCTGTATTTTATTTCGGTTTATTGCCTACTAGTTATGGTATATCTTATCAGAAACATTTAATTTACAAATATAAATACTGAAATATAAATAGTTTATAAGTACACATGACAGAATATATAGTTAATGTAAATCTATATTTAGATAATAATTTAGGATATAGAATGTTTTTAGAATTAGTGGTAGTTGATTACTGGTTACTAAAATTATCTCTAATAAGGTGGGTAAGTTGATGTCACTCTGCTGTACAGTAGGTTACAAGTGGGTCACTGTAATGGATGGCGTTAAATTTGAATCCAATGATATAATATCATTGTATTAGAAAAACGATTCCGAGCGAAAACGGTCAGTCAGATTATAATGTTACTAAGTATATTTGATGATATTATTGTGAATAAAGTAATTTATGTATATTCTATTTGCGTGGAGCCTTGTTTTCAATTTTCAATCATTAGCTATAAAAGTTGAACATTTTATAAATTTTTAAGTACAAAATAATTATTAAAATCTAAATTTTATAAATTTTGTCGAAATTTGAACTTTACATGCTTATAAAAAAAAATTGTGCCTATGTATTTTTAATATTTTTTAACTGCTATTGTAAAAATATATTAGGAGCCTTGTATTAAATTTTCACGCTTTATTTCCCAACAAATAAAATTGTATTGAAATTAAGAGAAAAAGAAACTAAAAAAATTGAAAACTGGCAATGTCCGTAAACAGCACAAAAACAGTCAAATTATTTTCAAAATTTTATTGTGTATAGAAAATACTAATATAAACATTCAGTGAAATTTTCAAGTATCTACAGTCATTCGTTTATTAATTACAATAAAATAAGAAAATCGTTACATGAGAAATCGAGTGAATATCAAATGTTATAAAAATATGGATTTCAAACGCTCATAAAAATTTAATTTGATTTGCTTGTAGACATTTTTTTTTTTTTTTGATAAAGGTAGAAAAATGTATGAATAATCTTGTATTACATTTTCAAATCTTAGATTTAAAAAGAAAAATTTTTATGAATTCTCAACTCAAAATAATTTGCTAATTTTCGTGATTTTTCCATATTTTGTCAAGATTTGAACTTTGAATGCTTATAAATAAAAACCGTGACTAAGGATTTTTAATTTTTTTCATTTGCCTTTGAAACAATAACCTGGAACCTTCTATTCAATTTTCAATCTTTTTTACTCAACAGATAAAATTTTATTGATATTTATAAAAAAAAAACTAAAAAAAATGGAAACTGACAATGTCCGTTAACAGCTTAAAATAAGTCAAAATATTTAGAAAATGTTATGGTGTATAGAAAGTGGAAATATAAACAATCAGTGAAAATTTCATATATCTACGGTCATTTATTTTATACAATGATATAATATCATTGAATTGAAATTTAACACCATCTATTACAGAGACCCACTTGTAACCACCGTCTGATAACTATTAGGTCTTAGAAATAAATGTATTAAAATACCTAAGGCATAATAAAATAGTATATAATTCGATGATGATATCAACAATTAGGGGTTGCTAATATGAATTTTGGGGGTGCCAAGCACCCTCAAGAACCCCCTAAATTTCGCCTATGCTGACCCGTATTCTACATAATACATAGATCCTGCCGGTACAGTCGGCAAAAGGTTATAATAGCTCGTATTTACGCTTCCCGACGTCAAGGGTGCCCGCTTGCAGCATTTATTCGCGACGATTGGCCAGATAGAGAGCCGATCGACTGTACCATAGTAAATAACATACAAATATATTTATTTGATTACTATATTACATCATAATATTGCGACAACATTACTAGAAAATATTTACCGTGGCGCGAACACTCCTAAATAGCTCACAATATTTTCAAAATTAAAATAAATATATAGGAAAGTACCGCACGTATAGGATTAATAATACTAGGGAGACTCTTCGTTAATAATAATATAATAGTAATAATATTAATGATAATTCGTAGAAATGAAGTGATCATATCGCACGTATGTATAAATATATATATATAAATATAAATCGTAAATTATAGGTACATTTATACCTGCTACGTGGAAATATACCTGCAAACAATAGCCGACGACCGTCGACGGTTGACCGCAGATAAGACGGTACGACGCGGCGGATCCGCGGAACGAAAAATGAGAATCATAAAACTTCAGTTCTTATCTCTGTCTCTCTCGCACTCCGCATACACCCAACACGTGCGAGTGAGAGGTCCGAACGCAAATACATAGCTTAATGTAAAATAGTCTCGCTATCATCATTTGTGTGTGTTCTTATCGGTGTTTCTTCTGCACAGAAAGGAGTCTCTATCGAGACTCTTCGATAGTCCCTGGCCTGTATACCTAATATTTCAAATATTTGAACACTCGATCTTTCGTACACAAAATATAACTAACAAGACTATTCAACCAGTTTAAAGTCGAACACATAACCTTCAAACCCCATATTTTAAACTGCTGGTAACCCTCAGCGACCTATTATACCCACTCTGAAGACCAAATTACTTCCTATTTTTTGTTTTACCCAATTATTATAAAAAATACTGGACATTTTTAAATTAAAAGATATTGAAGTTGAAAATTGAAGCATTTTAATTACTCTAAATGTTGTACTTAAAGAGAACAAAAAAAAATTATCGTTGTAAATTAAAATCAGAACATAAAAAAGGTGGGCATGAATACCAATTTTCTGTATCGTAAATAGTGTGAAATAGTAATATAGGTATCGAATGGTTCATTGTACATTTGTACCTAGTAGATGTGTTTTTCTTATAGATAATACCTATCTCGTTAATATTGACATAGATAGATACCGTAAATTGTATTTTATTCATTTAACATTATGTGAACATGACGTTTGTTTGTACGGATTATTTTTTAACTTATGTTCCTACTGCAAGTTGAAATAATGTTTTTAATTTTTTAATTTTACTATGAAACCAGCTGATCCTGTGCACTTCGTTGCCCGCTAAATGTACCAACTCTATATGACTCAAACTTTGTTCAATCCTTTATTTAATATTCAGTGTATAGTGTTCAAAATGCAGCCTAACTTTTCTGTTGCCTGGAATAAAAATTCTGATTCACAGCAGTTCCGTTAGTTTAAAAATTAGAGTGATTTGACCAGTGATAACACTTAAAGGTAAGATTATTATCTAGACAATGGCATAGGTTTTTTATTATGCATTAATTTTAAAGCGAGTTATGTGTATTTTAAAATTGTAAACTGTTTGTACATCTAAGAATACTCATAACTCGCTTTAAAATCAAAATATAATGAAAAAACTTATGTCATTGTCTAGATAATTATCTCACTTTTAAATTGTATAATAGGTTAGTTCGCTCTAATTTTTTAAAAAAACGGAGATAAACGTGTTCTGCTGAACGTAAAATTTGCTATGTTATGCGTAGCGGAGGCGGCGTGGATCACAGTATCAAAAACAACAACGGTTATTCCCTAGAGCACACGCTTCACGGTCAAAAAGACCGGGCTTTTAGAATTTTTTTCATTGTTTTAAAAATACGAAATATTAACCTAACCTAATCTGGGTACCTTCTAATTAGATTATAAGCTAACAACTCCTAACTGTATACGATTTGATGCTATACTATAGAAGTGTTCAAAATTCATTACCTAATAATATACTGTCTAAAAGACCGTGTGCATGTTATACTGTGACATTGGTACACAGTTATATTTTATGATAACTCAATTATGTGTTATTATTAACTCTCTTATCGCCGATAAGACGTTGTTCCTATCGATAAAACGTAAATGAATATTTTATTTTTATTGGGACTGGCAATATTGTTGTTAGTTGTCAGATGACAATGGTTCGCCATACTGTGTGTAACTACAAGTATAATACACATACTGCAGATAAAACATTTATACATGTAAGTATCATTACGTTTTATTTTTACCTGGTAAATTTTTGTTTTAGTCTTACTATATTTTCAATATAGTTGTTTTACATTATATTATTTTTTCATTAGAATGGACGACGATCAAATTCGTTTACTTATCGAAACCATTGATAATGAAAATAACGACTTTGACGAAATCTGTGGCAGTGATGAAGGAGTTGATGCGATTAAATATATTAGTCATAATAGTGATTCTGAACAATCTTTAGACGATAATTATGAAGATAATGGCACCTATTTATTTTCTAATTGGTCGAACGAACCGCAATTTATAGGGAAACATGGTAAAAATTTTTGGAAATATTGTTCTCCACCAAAAAATAATAGAATAAGACGATATAATATAGTTAGACATGTACTTTGAGTAAAAAGACTAGCTAAAAATGCATATAGTGTTGAAAAATCGTGGAATTTATTTTTTCCCGATTCTATTTTGGAACAAATAGTTACATACACGAATATTTATCTTGACCGTATAAGACTAAAGTTCGGTCGTTTACGTGATGCAAGACCAAATTTGTTTATATTATGTATTAATAAAATCATTTGACAATTTTTATTTATTTAGAATCAATAAAATAATTATTATTTCAATTTATCGAGTTTTAATTGAAATATTTTAATACGCGGTCAAAAACACCGTGTGCGTGGAATCTCGTGAATATTTTTAATGTGTGTAATCTAGGGATAATGAGTTATAACGACGCTATAGCGACACGCAGCCGTTCTCTTGTTCCGTACAAATTCTTTACAAAAAAAAAATGTATATTCCTAAGTGTTGTTTATCTATAATCTATGTTATAATGCATCCAATATAATGCCCCCCCCCCCACTTGCCACGCACCAACACCACCACTAATACGCATTCTACTTATAATGTACAATCTATCGTCGGAATGCCTTCGTCGAATACAATTCTTCGCCGCGCCATCTGTATCGCCGAATGCCGAACGAGTTTACACTGTGCGGCAGGTTAGTACTGTTCGTAGACATAGTACAGTCGTCGAGTACGCTCGCGCCGCGCCCGTTTTGTTATATTTTAAATTCCAACGTTCTTACCGTCATTCTTCGTTTGCAAGGGTTCTTCAATCAGTATCGCCAATCACCGAGTGCTGTAGTTGTACGGCTGCGGTTTGTGACTTCCGACTGCACCGAGTATGTAATAAATTATAACTTATAATCATAGATAATATACACCGTAAGTTATGAAAAAAAATACTTTGATGGTGGGGGATAAAGGTCTTACTCTATTTTTTTTTAGTACTTTCAAAAATTATAATTGTTGATAACTATGCTTAGTTTTTAACTTAAAAATAGGTAATAATTTTGTTAATTTATGATTTAATTGTGTATCATATTAGTCGATATAGACCTGCCATCTGTTACGGACAAATCGGCGTCTGTGTATATCTAGATTTATCAAATAAATCAACCTAGATGGGCATCCACAAGTCGTGGATTTGATTTATAACTTGGTATATTTTTAACGTGATTTAAAATACTACACTCTAAGCTTTTCTGATATTTCTAAAAATAATTTTTGAAGTTTTCATCAAAATCAATAAAGTAGTTTTTGAGTCTTGAGTGTCTAAGCTAGTAAGCTACATACAATATACATATTACATACATATGATTTTAAGATATAGTGTCCTTAATCAAACTTTGTAAGTTGTTGTTATAATAGTCAATACCCTGATAGCCATCAATATTTCAGTTTAGTATCAGATATATAAACCCTGCATAACTTGCAGTGTTGCGATTACAAATCAGAACTTAACAGATAAGTATTTAACATATTTCTGATTACTCCCAATATCCGCTTTTTCATAACATTTCAGTGAAGCCTTCCAGATAACTTTCAATGGTTATGGTTCAGAGACATACCGAACCACACATTAAAGTATTTGTTACTTTTCAGATATATAACATTGAAACATTCGCAGTATTATAAAAAGAACTAGCTAAAACTTAATTAAAACAAAACATTTGCTTCAGGACGATTTCTATATAATTCGTTATATAATATATTATATAAACATGCATTTATGTAATTACATTATTGTTTATATAACTATATGTATTTAATGTTTTGTATTTATTTATTCGTATATAACATAGTTATAGTTATAACTATATATGGATATTATTATTATAGCTATCGGTAGATTATTATATTAACTTCCTACAGTAGAAATAATACAATATATGTACGGGAGAGGGCTGTCAAATAATATGAGAGGTTCCCCGACACCTACAGCTCTAAAAAGAATGGACAGTATGATGAGGAACTCTGCTTACACACAACCGCACTTGTAAACGAAGGGTTCGCCTACAGTGAACAAATGGTTGGGTAAGACAGGTAACAAACTGGGCAACAAAATAATTAAATAATAAATAATAATGAGTGGTGACAAAAAATATTTGGGTATTATACTATATTAAAATGATAATTAACAGTGTAATTAAGTAGATGACACTACTCGTGCTATCCAATAATTGTTAATATCAAACAACAGTTAGGCATATAATGATAATATTAATGTTTTAACTCACTCTGAGTATGATTACTTAACTAATTCAATGAGAATATAATAAGACTCGCGGTACTGTGGATTGCAGGAACTGTCCAGCTACACTATTATTGTTATCACTTGCCTATTAAACTTACTGCTAACAACAATACAGTTATAATTATAATAGTATTTACTACAGTATTAAAGTATAATATGCTAGTTAATTAACATTTTGACTTTTGTGTAACATTTTAAATTATATAATGCACTAACACAACTATCTCTGTTGATAGAATTAACTGAAACAAAACTGATTAACATTATGAAACATACACTTCTAATAGCGTATATAATATAAGTTAAACAGTAATAAACGCAACACTATTGTACGTGTTGTGCTATTGACACAACAACTTTTAACTCAAAAAAATACAAAAAGAAACTTAACTACATTGATAATTTCTTACAACTACAATACATTACATATTTTTTCGTTATTACAAAAATATTGATTTTATATATTTGATAATAGAGCGTCCGACCAGTTGGCCGGCGGAGCGTGGGTGCCAGAGCTACCACTAGAGAGCAGCACATAATTGTTCACGCGTGAACAATATATATAATAAATATTATAATAATGGTACCTTATTAGAGTATAACTAGCTCTAAGTGAAAATCGGAGGACATTGGACTTGCTGAGAGTGAGTACAGATTTTGAAGTAAAAGTCGCGACAGTTGTAAAACGTAAATTTAGGTTTTTTGAGAAGAATAAGTGATATGGATTGAAGATAAGGCTTGACGTTTTGGCGGGAATGTTTAAAAGTTAGAGTGTCTAGCAAACCGTAACAAACGTTGTAAATGGATAAGCTGGATACGATCTCCTGTTGTTAAAAAGTGTAGAGTCGATAGGTGTATTCGATTATCTAGCTATCACTCATCAAATCACATAGGTAGGTAATCTGACTGCGTCGAATCGCGGACATAATGAGAAGCGTATATCACAAGGTATGAAATCCACCTACGGTGGATTGCCGACCACGTTGGTAGCGTAGGTAACTGAAGAATTAAAAATATAGTTAACCCCCCTCCCTCCACCATGTAATTGTAATTGAGTACTGATTTTGAAGTCACAGTCGAATTATAAATGTCGCACTTATATGGAAGGTGATTTTGGTAATCGGAGGTGATTTTGTGATAAGAATTTCTGATAATTTGGCAATCTCAGTTCGAAGGCCGGAACATTTAAAAGTTGAGTTTCAGTGTCTAGAAATCTCCTACGGCCCATGAAAACCGACAATTTAATGATACTATCCCCCAGCGTATGTCCGGTGCTTTTTGATGTGTAAGAAAATGTAAATTCGAAAACCTGCGTTTTAGAGTGTCTAATAAGTCAGTCATCACCCGTCTAAGACAGAACCAAAATAAGCAATCCGCTTGTGGAGGATAAAGTACTATGTTCCGTCGTATGTCCGGTGCTTTTTCTTATGTAAAAAGTATAAAGTTGAAAACCATGTTGGAGTGTCTAGTAAGTCAGTCATCTCAAGTCAAAATCGATTAACATTTAAGTTAGCCACCTAGGTAGGTAATCCGACTTCGTCGGATCGTGGACAATGTGTACAGCAAATCAAGGAGACAATCCACCTGTAGTGGTGGAATGCAGACCCGACGTCTAGCGGCCATAAGTGAAGAGAAAAATAGTATTTTCCACAAACCCAAATACACAACATTTGAAATAATTTACGAAAAATAAAACAAATATATGTATAATTATTATAATGTATGTTTGAATAATACATCTATTTAAATCAAACCACAAAATTGTGTTTACGTCAAGCAATATACCTATGTTATTAAGGAACAAACAATATGTCTACAGTAATATAATGCAATATTAATTGAATCAAAAACAAAACAACAAAATTGTGCACTTGTGCGTTGGAACGATGACCGACTGACATTTTGTGAACACGAATTTTATAGTGTACAATCCAAATTTGCGTAAAAAATAAACCACAGTTTTCAAAAGAAATAAACTTAACAAATAGAGCACAAATGGCAGTTAAAAAGACGAAACGAATCGAGAAAAACCAAAAAAGCAATAATAACGACCGACGCTGGCGATGGACCGATATCGCGTACAAACCGCACATCGGCGGCTTTTGAAACAAACGAACTATATGTAGAGAACTAAAATAACTATATAATAGAGGAATGACGGGGATAAGAAAATGTCGAAAAACAGCGTAAAAAGCGTAATATTTTTCGAAAAAAGTTTTATTGACGAAACATTTGAAAACCAACCGACCGCCGCCGCGGCGAAGGTACGCGATTGAACGCGATAAAGAATCGACGGAACGGGTTGGGCGGACTGTAGAAACGGAGTGGTGTTGAATTTTTTACGCCACGGTTCCACTATAGACAGCTGTTCTCGTGGTCAGCTGTTCGTCATTTTATAGTATATGAAGTATAGGATATATATATATATCTTTGAATTTTCATAAAAATAAAAGCTGCATTGCATTTTATGGTACAAAAGAAAAATTAAATATCTAAATTAATTTACAATTAAAATAATAAAAACAGTTTAAAGCAGTTATTTCTTTGATTGAAATCTATAATTTATATTAGAAAATAATATTACACGCATTCCCTTATTTTATAATCATAATAGTATAATATGGTTGTAAAATATATAATATAAACCCAATTTCAAACAATATTATTATAACTATATAATATAATACAATATATAGGCAGCTGATACAAAATACAAATTCTATAAAATGTGAGATTGTTAAAAAAGAGTATTATTTTAAAACATTAATTTATACAACTATTTTTAATTAGGCCATAACAATATATTTTTTTTACCCCATGAATTAATCAATGTTATTTTGCCCTCTTAATTCTTATTAAATTACTCCCCGACTTCAATATATAGGTACTAATCAATTGTTTTATTTTATATCTATGGTTATAAATTATAATATATATTTCATATAATTTTAAATATTGTCATAAATTATTAATATTGTTGTTATTACGTTTAGGCATTGTAATTCAGTCTCAATTTGCAACGGTTCTTCTCATCAGTATCGCCAGCCGATTCACGCCTTAGTCAACAGCCGACCGCTGACCTTTGAAGTTCTATGAATATAGCTTTTAACTTCCGACTGTTTACTTGCTACGGTTCTTCTCAAGAGCTGTTCCACATCCGAGCCATTCACCGCCGACCGCTGAAGTACCAAGTGTACTACAACTGTAACAAGTATGTCATAACTTATAATATATTTTTCATATTTTCATAAAATATAAATATTAGTATTATTATTACTGTTTTGCATATTATTAAGTAGGTATCTACCATAGGCGACATAGGGTTACAATTCTAAGTGGGCCACAGTATAAGCTAGTAAGCTACATACATACATTTAATTTTAAGATATAGTTTCCTTAATCAAGACTTTGTAAGTCGTTGTTATAATAGTCAATAGATATATACATATAAAACAATATTTTTTTTTATCGTATTGACGTATTGTTATTTGTTAATTATCATAAATGTCATGAATTAATCAATCTTATATTACCCTCTTATTATATGACTGCCTGACTTCAATATATAGGTACTAATCGGTTGTTTTATGTTATATCTATGGTTATAACTTACAATATATTATTTATCATATAGTTTTATATTATGCAGTTATAAATTATTAATATCAATAAGGAATATTTTTTGGGGGTTAAACCGTAGTCAGGGAGGCTAAGATTATTATTATTTAACATTAATTTATAGACCTGTTTTTAATGAGGCCATAACAATATTTTCTTTTACTTGATTTTACTTAAAATCATAATCTTAATATATTTTTAATAAAAATCAATTTATATTAGAAAATAATATCACAATTATTTTTTAATCAGAAATGTTGATTAATTTGTAATCATCATATAACAGGTTTACAATTTTTAAAAAATATAAAATAAGAAACACATTCTATTAATCATAAATAGAATACTTATAATAATCTATTTATATTATAAAATAATATTACGCACATTCCCTTATTTTATGATCATAATTTAACAATATAATATGGTTGTAAAATATATAATTTAAATACAATTTAAATTTGTATAATAATTATATCATACAAAATAGAATCAGCTGATACAAAATACAAATTCTATAGTACCTAGATGAGATTGTTAAAAAAGATTATTATTATATGACCACCTTTTTCACGTATTTTTTTGTAGCAAATATATTAATACTTATTAATATGCTACGTACCTACATGTATTATAATCAATAAACATATCATTTTTTAATTACAGTAGTTATCTGGTACCTTTGTGATGGAGCCTGTCAAAAAGAAGTTCAAGATCACCAATGGTTCCCAAATACCATGGGAATTGAACAAATGTGTGGCTTGCACTAAGCCTTTGGACTATAGTTCCAAAATTTTGAATTGTCTTCATGGCATGTGCAAAGAATGTTTTAAATCAAATTCTAAAGTACCAGGTGAGGTGTTTTTAATATTCTGCTTATCTAAATAATATAGTTTTAATCATCAAAAACGAGTTAATATTCGTCAAACATGATATTATGTGTAAAATTTGGTCAACAATATTAATATGTAATCACATTAATTTTATGTAATGTATAGTATTATTTCCATGCTGACAAAGCGGCATAAAGAGTAAAAATCAATGATTATAAAAATATAAGCACAATTATTTTTTATATGCATTTAAAATTAAATGTTGACAAAATTCAACAAAATCCCGAAAATGTGCAAATTATTTTTCAGTTAGAATTCATAAAAAATTTAATTTTAATAGCTCACATTTGAAAATTGAATACAAGATTCCTAATAAGTTTTCTTACTTTCAACAAAAAAAAGTTTACCGAAAGATTACACTATAGCTATGAAATATTTATTTTTGTGCCTGTCATCACCTTTTGGAAACGCTTCGATTCTCAACTTCAGTATCTTGTTTGATGGGAAAGTGAATATAGTTGATACGTTGGGATGGTCAAAGTTCTCAGTAATTTTTAAATGCGCTGGGAAAAACAAAAAAAAATTAAGGAAAAACGGAAATTTTTATGCAAATCAGTTTTTATCAAAATCGATTTTGGTTTTTGGTGTAATTCTAAAACGATTTACCGTGGATAAATTCAATTTTTACTAAATATTTATATTAGCATTTCATATACACGATAAAATTTCAAAATATCTTAACTCGTTTTGAGCTGTTTACAGACATTTTCAATACTTGGTATATACCTATATCATAGGCTGACTGACCGTCTTCGCTCAGAATCGTTTTCGTAAACAATGGTACCTATATATTACTATCAAATTCAAATTTAACACCATTCTTTACAGCAGGGGTCTTTAACCTTTTTATGCAATAACCATATTATTTTCATTATATCATTGCACAATGAACTGTACAAAAAACAATTCCATCGGTATTAAAAAATTTAAATTCAGGAACAAAATTATGAATTCACGACGATTTGGAACTAATTTTAGGCATTTTTAAATAAATAGGTAGGTATTAAACTTTATACAGTATAGAAACTCACTTTGGACGAAAACGAAACTAACGAAACGTAGAACACAACTGCAATTACCGAAATTGTTCGATACCGACTACAACGACAACGGTGTTATAAATTTATTTTTGTCGTGGGACAATGTCGATAAGGCCTTATCAGGCACAGACGCACAGTAATCGAAATGTCTAGAAGAACCCGCGGGTGAAAACCGGCTATTCCCACCTTTACCGCCACCGTCGGGACATTTGGAACCATTAATTATGCGTGTCGAGTCCGTTAATATATTAGTATACTACGAAAAACATCAAATATGCACCAAAAGCATGATGAATATAAAAATATGATTAATCAAGTAAAAATCGGACAAATATGCAAAATTAATCGGTATATCTGAATTCTTTAGGCGATGAAACAAATTTCTATCTTACTCCGCATTCATTTAGATGTCATTGAAAAATATGATAAATGCATAAACATCCGTTCCCTAGTTATGAAGTATATTAATAATTCTGTATTCTATAAAAACATAATTTTTGGGGAAGGGGAATGGATTCATTTCAAATACAAATTCTTTTTTGTTACAAATTATAATTATTACTTGTTGAATGAATTCGAGTAAAACAAAAGTATAGTACCTAATACTTATATTTGATTTACTTTATAACCCAGCTTTATGTTATGTTTGTGTATCATTATGTTTTTTATGTTTTATGTAGGTCATTTTGTATGCAAATGTGGAAAGGAAACTGGCCTTTCAACCGGACTCATATATTACCCTTTTATTTGTGAACATTTTGATAAAGTAATCACAAATTTTGAAATATTATATATAAGATTTTATCGTATACTCAGTATACGGGTGCAATTTAAATGAAAACTATGGTTTGTAGTAGAGAGGGTGGCTTATTGTACCTAGTACCTATACTTAAGTAGATAAAGTCTTAACACACGTTATTAACTACGTTCGACGTTATTAATTATTTATTGAAATCTCTTCAGTATCTATTGGCGAAGCCTTACACCCATACAGCCCTCTCCGACTCATAAATTGCGCTTGTATAAAATATTATCTCAATATTTTATAAATGATTATTTGATTTGAATTTTCCATTCGTATGTTGTTTTTAGAGTATTTTAAGAAATAATTATACGAACATGGAATACCATAAAAAAAAGTACAAGACGAAAGCCCCGTGTCCAAATTGCGTGGATGTAAGTACATTTACCTATATTATATGAATCATAAAAATATATCTTTTTTTTAATAAAATACTTATCAAGCACTATTATCTTTGACACAAATGTCTAAATCAAAATATGTAATAGTTTTGTTTAATTTTATAAAAGTTCATTAATTTATTGTATTAAGAACTAATTCAATTTTCAAAAATATTATAATTAAAAATATCTATTCTAATTTAATTGAAAATATGTTAAAAATATTTCAAGTTGAATATATTTGTTGTACACAAATTTGTGTTTATTTTAAATATTTTAAAACTGAATCCTATAATGAAACACATAGACATAATTCATACATTCTACATTGTCACATAATTCAGTTTTGTAATTTACATTGCAGAAAGTCATTGAGGTATATTGTATTCCATGCAAAACATTTCATTGTGCACTATGCCAATTAATGATTCATCAAACTCACAAGTTTAAAAATATAAACGAAGTTATGGAGGAGATCCGGTCAAATTTATTTAAAAATAAAGTTGATTTATGGTATCGTAAAATTTTCTATTTTTTTTAATTTATATTAATACAAAACACTATTGTTTGAATTTCTAAAGAATAATATATATTTTTTTAAGCAGTAACAAATCAAAATTTTTGACTCAAACAAAATCAAATTTAGAGTTAGCTAATGTGAAAATTTACACACAAAACTGTGTACTTATAAAAAAAATGGATATTCGATTTGATGAGTAAGTATAATCTAATTCAGTAAAATTTAAACATGCTAAAATTTATATTAGAGATGTTCCGTGTTATTTGGCAATTACTCTATGGCCGGATACTCGACAGTATCATATTAAGACTCGGCTCTTACTCGGTACCCGGCGTAATACCTACATTTTTACCCGGCCCTTGCTCGGTACCTGGCGAAATACTACAATTTTTACTCGACTTATATCCAATGGCAACGCAAATAATATATTTATAAATATATGCATATCTATAATTAAAATAACAAGAAAAATCTAAAATTCTAGGGTAATAAATTATAATTTATTTTTATAACTAGGAATATACATGGAATAACTGAACCGATTTACAATAGCCAGTTGATGATAAACAAATCATGTTTTTCTTCTACGAATTACAAAAATAAATCTCGTGTTTACTGTCTAATGTTTATATAGTTGATACTTGATACTTTAATAATAGTATAATACCCATTTTGTATTTACATTTCTACTCAGTCTATACTCGGTACCCGGTTAGTGTTAAGATTTTTACTCGGCCAATACTCGATATCCGGTTAGTATAAAAAATTTTACTCGGCCAATACTCGATACCCGGTTAGTATAAAAAATTATAATATATCATTTTATGTATAATTTCTAATATATAAAATCCTAATTTGTTAAAGGGGACGCTTTTTAACCGCCGTCACAGGTAGGGGAACTGAGTCCCCTTGCGTCCCCTACCACTTTAACCACTCCCTAACCTATATTATCACAAAATATAATTGAAAAAAATTTTACCTGTATCTGCTCCGAGAAATTTTTAACCTAAATGATGTCATATGTTTTGCGCAAACTAAGATTTATATTCTGCACTCAATAAGCCATAATATTCACTTACCAATACGTGATGGTATACGATTTAGGTATTCCCTAAAAATGCTAATTTATTTTCCTCAAATGCATAGAATCTACCACAGAAAAATTCCTAACAATCAAGATGATAATAATAATAAAGTCCAATTATTGTTGTTACTCATTACCTATATGGCTTTATCGGTTAACTATTGAATATCATTACGCTATTTTGATGTAATATCTAAGTCTTAGAATTAAATGTTTTATTTCATTGACTTGTATTAACTTTACGCACACTATATCAAGAAAAATGTTATATTATATTAACATATTACAAGCACGAAAGCATGTGTCGTGTACAAAATACATGAGTCTGTTGTACAATAACATGAATTATTAATATTAATAATAATTAATAACTTATTATTATAACATGATGATAATATTATATATCATGATTCGATTTTCGTGTTATGAGTGTTTAACTTTTAAATAACAAAATAATATCATATGATTTACAGGATTCGAGCCGAATTGACCACAATCGAAAAAAAATTGCAAAATTATGTACAGACGTATTGCAAAAGAAAATTGGAGGAGACGACTAAAACTATTTCGAAAATAGACGGATTAAAGGAAAAATATGATTTTTATCTGGATTTTTCTGAGTGTAGCTTAAAGGGAAGGAACAACGTAGATCTAGATATCACACAGTACGGAACATATCATATTATAATATATTAGGTAGTAATCTTGGTACAGATGTTAAAGGAATTCAATCCCACATGTGGTTTCTACAAAAATAGACCCATTTTATGCAAATTTTTCCGACTATACTAGTTATCGGATAAAAATTCTGAGAACATATTTAAATTCATCATGAAGTTAACTAAAAATTAATTTTTCGTCTTATTATAATTTACCGCTTAACACTTAAAAAAATAAATTTTAAAATATCAACAATATTGGTCTAAACTAATAAATTACAATAACATATGTAATATGTAAGAAAGTAAATTTCAAATAATCTTCTTGACTATGATAAAATATGTTTTCAAAAATTTTATTGGACTATTAGGTTAGTTATAATATACAATTGGCAATAATTACAATATCATCAACCGTTATTCATACTTTAAGACAAAAAAAAATAAAATAATTAATATTTTTGTTGTTTGATCACTTACTAGTGTACGCACACATGCACTCAAGGAATAAGAAATTATTTAAAGTTTACCTTCTTAAAAAGGTGGGGTATCGAATAAGGGTTGACAAATAATCGGTTTTGTTTGATCTGTTTGACGGATTCCGGAGATTGAATAACTTTTGTTCCTGATCTCCCACTTGGGAAAAACTCATAAATCTAATGACTTTGACGATGGTAGCTTAATGACTCATTGTGTTACACGTTACTTTTATAGAATTAACTGTGTTTAAATACTAAGCTTTTCCAACCGATGTGTTTCATCACTTTCATATAATATTGGTTTATAGGATTGTTTTTCAAACCCAAAAACAGTGGACAATAACTGTGTAATCTTCCCGTGATGTGTAATACGGTAAAAATCCGGTGTCCATTCTTTCCCTTGTCTTATAATAATAATTTTCGTATTTTACGGGTTAATAATACACGTACAATTTGTTATAGTTTGATTAAAAAACAACCGGAGAATGTCAGAAAAGATTTATCAGATGACATTAGAAAATTGCATTCAACTAATCCAAATATTTATTTAAAAGTCATGTTTCACGGTACACTGATGCAGTTAATCGAATGTGAGTATAATAATATATTATATCCGTTTGTCAAAAACGAATGGACTAATGCTGTCAGTGTGAATCGGTTGATAATGCATAGTTTATAATATTATTTGTTTTGTAGCTGTTGAGAGAATTATAACTCATGTTCCACACAATTATTATGAAAAAGAAATTAATGAAATTAGCAAGACCCCGGATATTACATCGTATCCGGGATACTTCGATGCCACTATGGTAAGCTTTAAAACTGTATGTACAAGTACAAAATACTACAAATAATCGCATCGAACTTGACACTTCCACGGTTCCACTAAATCATATGGATGTGAATAATTGTACATTCAGTAGGTATTTTTTAAAAAATAAAACCTTGTTTTTAGGTTGGTCATAACAAATTCCGTGATATTATACCATCAGGCATATCTGTTAGTTCTTGAAATAGGTACAATATATTTAGATATTATTATGTAAAAAACATTATTTTTATTTCTTACAAATTATAATGTTTCAGCACACTAAATGCTATTACAAGCGTTTGTACAGTTTTAATAGTGTTAATAATAATTTTAAAATATAAGTAATATTTTTATGATTACGAGATAATGGCATTGATAATGAGTAAAATAATTCTTGATTATATTGCACAATAAATATTAATTTAAATAATTACATTAAAACTCAATAGTTAGGTATTGCAAGTATATTGCTATAAATAGATGATGTGATGTTCAAGGGAGGGGGAGGGGCTTAGTCCCTAAAAAATCATTGGATACTATATCCACTATTCAGAATATAATATACTTAATTTAATAAACTGCCAAGATCTAAAATCATAACAACACATTTTTCTTCTTAAATTGTATTAATAGTTTTAATAATTTGTTTCAAACTTTCAAAGTATATATTATAATTTATAAATG
Organism: Sitobion miscanthi; assembly: GCA_008086715.1. Classification (NCBI taxonomy): domain Eukaryota; kingdom Metazoa; phylum Arthropoda; class Insecta; order Hemiptera; family Aphididae; genus Sitobion; species Sitobion miscanthi. The sequence continues at coordinate 29,547,961 of CM017805.1, read as the reverse complement.
ATGATGAACCAATTGTTTTAAAAATACTATTTTCTTATTATTAGAGTTAACAAATTAGGAATTTTTTTCTTATACCAATTTTAAAATACACAAAATTAACCGGAGAATTTTTCCCCAAGGATTTTTTATTTGGAATATTTATTTCTGATTACCTTCCTATATGAAATACTGTTTTTATTTTTCAGAGAGATAAATCCACGCCGCCAACCATAGTTGATGACAGTGAAATAAAAAAAATAACGGTGTTTAATAGCGCCCGAATGGAGGGAAAACGTTTGCAAAACATTGGTACAGTGGACTTGAAAAGTGAGTATAGACTATAGTTATTTATTGACGGGTTACACTTGGGAGAGTTAGTAAAAAAGTCGGGAAGCTAAGCATATTGAGTTTGAGTGAATGATTTATACACATAACCTTTTTATATTGTTATTTAATAACAACAATTTTTTTATGGAATTCTCTAAATAATAATTAAAAAATAAAGTATACAGCTTTTATATGAATTGAATTTTTTTTAAAGTGACTAGTCCAGCTGTAACAATAACAGCAACAACAACAACAACAGTATCAACAACATCATCATCAACATAGATGGAATCATGGAAGTCCGATGTAATTATAGTTTTTAACTAACCATAATAAATATCTAAAAAAAATAACAATTTATTTTAGGATGTAATAAATAGTTATGTGTAAAGTGTTACAAGCAGCTATCATTGCTAACAAACAATGAACAAATAAGAGGTATTTCTACTTTAACAAACACATTATCTATCTAGTTAGATTCCACACATAAATATAAATCTAAATAATATTCTTGTAAACATTTTTTAATAGTGTAACATAATTATGGCAAGATTTTGAGATATATCCAATTCAGAAAATAAACTTTTTAGCCTCAAAAAAACAAAAATATATATATGAATAATAACACCTTAATAAAATACTTAGTTAACAAAAGAGGTAAAGATAGGTTTTACAACTTTGTATACAAAAAATGTATAGTTAAATGTGTATATAGTCTGCCGACCGAGTTTCGACAGTGCTGCACACCTTCTACCAACTACCCACTGTAACCTAATAGTATGGTGTAGACGTGTAGTATAAATTTAATATTATAATATTTTAATCAATTGGTACTTATTGGCTATTGGCATTCGGGCAATTTACCTAGGGAGTTGGGAGTCTTAATTTAGCGATGTATTTAAGATATTTTTTAATTGACGAAAGAACTCTTTCGGAGGAACCTTGTCATAAATGTTAAAGCTTTTTAACTTTGTACAAAATAAATCAAAAAAAAAGAAAATAGCATAAATATTTTTGCTGATAAAAATATATTTGGTAAAAATGTCATGTACCTTTGGTTATTTATTTTTGAATCACAACACAGTAACAAATATTATTCCCAAAATTCCACCTTGATTTAAATTCCTACAAAAAAACCTCAATGTTGTAAAAAATTTTCTGTTATGAAATTTGTTTTACACATAAAAAACAAGTATAAATATCATCGTTTACCTTACCTGTAGATTCAGAACAAAAAATTATTTTCCAACAATTAACACTTATAATTATAAAAATTAATATGATTTTTCTTAAAATATAAAATATTTTTAAACTTTTGTTAAATATGGAGGTATATTAAATAGTTGTAATTTTTGTAATCATTAATTTCTGTAATAAAATAATGGAAAATGAAGACTGAATTGTTCAAATAAGTTTTTCTTTTTCTATTTTCTTTTTATTTACAAAACATAAATGTACAAAGATAACTATAATTTATCACAGTGAACACAAAAATATTTAAAATTAAGCTTTTAAAAATAATATAAAAGTCGGTTGAGACTATATATGAACTGTTACATTGAATTGGTATCAAGTGTTTCTAATTACAGTATCACATTCTGGTTCAATATTGTTTACACCCAATAGAACAGTTAATCTAAAACATTATTTTGATTTACACAATAATTATGATAATTGTGTAAAAATAATTATTATTTTTGATTAAATCAATTACAAATAAAATAATGACACTTATAAGTATAATATAAGTTATACTAGAGAGCCTTAATATAAGAGAGAGTGGCCAACTAAGTGAACTATTGGCTGGCTGTTATCATTGATAATGGAAGCCATTAATTGTCCAAATTTTTTAAATTACAAATTAATTTTAATAATATGTAAGTATTAAAATTAACTTGTGTGTTATTTACCTTCGTTAGTTTGGACAAATACTACCTAACCTGTTAATTGTAATTCATATATTGGTTCTTATTTTATTAGTATGTTATCTCAACTTAATTTAAACCAATATAATTATATTTGTAATCACAATAATGTTAGTTTAGATTTAGTATTAACAAATGTTCATGTTAATGTTTCCAACGATTCTGATCCATTATTGCCTATTGATAAGCACCACCCTGCATTAAACATATCGTTTGACTGTAATCAATTTGACCTTCTTCTAGTACCCGAGTCATTCTATGATTTCAAAAACTGTAGATATGTTAATATTATTAATTATTTAGGTGACAACTCATTCTCTAATCAGGTTTTTAATTCATCTGACGTTAATATTCTTATTAATCAATTATATTCAATCATTTATAAAGCAGTTGATAATTTTGTCCCAATAAAATATATATTCCAAAGTTCTTTAGACCTGATTAGTATTATAATAAGCTTAAGTTGTTGATATAAGAAAAAAAAATGAACATTTAGCCTATAAGCAAAATAATAATATAATTGATTACAACCATTTTTTTCAGATACGAGCTAAATGTTAAAGTCTAGCAAAACTTGATAATAACAACTATATCTTTAAATTACAACTTTCTATTCAACATAATCCAAAAGAATTTTGGAAATTTGTCAATAATCGATGAGATAAAAATGCCTTAACGAAAATTGTAAATTTTGATTCTGTTTCTGCTGGTAATGGTCAAGATATTGTTAACCTTTTTGCGTCTTATTTTTCTAAGGCCTATTGTAATTCAACTCATACTAATTATCGAAATAATATCTTAAATTATAATATTATAAATTCAACATTTTCTTTTAATAAATTAACATTCACTCAAGTAGATGTATTTAATGTAATCTTTAGTCTACCTCTTATATCAAGTAATTGTCCTGATGGTATTCTACCTATTTTTCTTTACAACTGTAGATTCCTTTTAACACCTATTTTAACTAATATTTTGAATACCTCTCTTAATAAAGGTATTTTTCCTGAATCCTGGAAAACTTCTTTTGTTTGCCCAGTCTTTAAAAAAGGTGACCCATCATCGATTCAAAATTATCGACCTATCTTTAAACTTTCTGTTATTCTTAAAATATTTTCTAATTTAATCTTATCTAAATTAACAACCATATCTTTATCAAAATCAACATACTTATAATATTTTAAATTATTTAAATCTTATTCCGCTTAAAACTAGACGCTTACAGTTTCTCTCGAAATTTTTATATAAATTGATTTCTGGCTTGGCTGATTTACTTAATTTAGTTAATTTTAAATTTAATACCTTTAACACCAGAAATCCTGAGCTTTTTTATCTTGTTCATTCTGACAAAAACTACATGTTAAATTGTCCTGTTAATCTATTAATGATTGCAAGTAATAGTAATTCTTTTGATTTTAGCTAGTTAAGTTTATTTTTATATTGTATTATACTAACTTATTTTATTAATTATCTTAATAGTTTTATAATTATTATTCATAATATTTTTTGTATTTTTTTTTCTCTTTGTGTACCTGGCCTATTTTATTATCAATTGTTATCTCTTACTGCTGTAATTTAAATAATTTTATATAAGGACTCCCTCCATCCGTTTAATTATTATAAATAAACAAATAATGTATTATTTACATGGATTTTTTGTACAATTATATAATACTCGTATTTCATAATTTGAATTAAAAGACTACAGTTATGCATTGTAAGTTAAGATGTAACTACCTATAGTTAGTTATGGTATATCATATTATATAATAATATATTATTTTAGTTGTTGGTATGCAGTAAGCATGTTTTCTTATATTTTATAAATTGAACAGTATATTACATTATTTATTTGTTAATGCTGTTCAGTCTTTTTGGACCAAACGTGGCTGCCATCTACTCAGATGGCCACTTTATTGTTATCTAGGCTCTCTAAATTATATTACCATTTTTCATTTATTTTTTCTTTGACTTTAGCTAAACACATATATACTGTATTTATTCTGGGTTTTTCCTTATTTTCATCGTCTTGATGTACATAACTATTCGTTTTTAAACTATATAACATTTATTCAATTAAATTGAGTATTAATCAATCAGAAAACATGTAATAATAATGAACTTTATTCCAAAAACAACATAAATAATACAAAAAAGAATGACATAAAATACCCTAGGTTACATATTGCAACACCCTCTAAAAGCAAAGTTGGTGCCGGGGGAGCGAGTTCAATATAATTTATTACTACCTTGTCAATGTTGAGTTAATCACAATATTATGAGTTTTCAATCGATCAGGCACATTTGACAACCCAGCAACAGCGTTTTTCCATGCATCCATTTCATATGGACAATCTTTTATTTCAACGTGATCAATTTCCAAATGATTTGATGAATTGCCATAACCTTTACAACCACGAATATTGCAACTCCAACGTGTATTAGATGCTTAAATTTACAAAAAAAAAATTTAAAAATAAATTAACAATCATTATAGTGTTAAGACTAAAAATTACATAGATCTATGAATAAATAAAGAATAAATAGGCAAACTACACATTTTAAACGATCAATGTTTTCATTTATTGCTTACTCTAGTTATATGCCTATAATTAATTACACCTAATACAAGAGTTTAGACTAAATTCATTAATTTAACTATATTTAATTATATAATCAGTAAATGTATACCTGGAGGCAGCTCAATTGGATGGTTAATTTTTGACGACCATCCAACAGGATGAATATCTGGACTATCGTCTTCAACCCAGTATGCATAATCATTATCAAATCCATCGTAAACAATTTTTAATTCATCGCCTCTAACATCTACTACCTTAGAAATTCTTAATAGTCTTGGAACAACAAGATCAAAAACCTCAATTATCATTTTATTTGAAAAATCTCGTAAAGGTCTGCGTACAAATGCATCTTCAGGCACAGGTTCACTATTAGTCTCTGCTAAGTATTCAGTCCAATTAAAAATTTTTCTTCCTTTCTTAGCTAAAGAAATTATAATATTTTAGTATGCATTTAATGATGTTAAAAATAACAAATTACCTTTATAATATTTAGGTGGAAGTAAAGTTCGACCATTTTTTTCACACCATCCTATTGGATGTATATAGATTGATGTAATATCCGCCCAGTAATCAAAATCATCTGTCCACCCATCGAAATGAATACGTATACGATTACCCAAAATATCAGCAACAGTAGCAACATATATTAACTGTTTTGGATATGTGCGGGTCAATTTGTCTAAAGCCTCCAACTTCATACCAATATGAAATTTGTGAGGACTTATAGAACTCTATGTATAAAAAATAAAAAATAATATTTTATAAATATAATTTTAAGCTTACAAAATTATGGTAATAACATTAGACCTCTATATTACCTCTACCATTTTTGTAATGATACACATGATACATACTATATAACAATATAATTGAACATTTTGAATAAATTACATGACTTAAGAAAGTTTACAAAACTAACAGTTAAAGCTATTTCTATTTTAATAATACTTCTAACAGTATATCTGTATAAGGCATGTCCAATTAACCACAAAAATAAGTAGATTTCAAACTAATGACAAATTAAATGAAAAAAATATGGGATGTTACGTATGAAAAAGTCTCAATAAGTCTATTTGTTTATTTAAGTAACCAATATAAAATTAAGGTTGAATTTGAAGTTTTAGTTTAATTACATTTTACAATTTAAAGTACTAATTTTTAAAGACCACTACATAAAATAAGTTATTAACTATTGCTTACATTAAGGTTTGTAGTAGAAACAAAATTGCATTTTGGAGCAGGTACGGCTTGACATTCTCTAAGATAATCAGTCCAATTAAATACATTTCCATAATTGAACGGTGGTTGTAGAATACGCGAATTCATTTCACACCATCCTGCATGAAACAAATCTGGGCAATCAGCATTTACCCAAAAATCATATTCAGATCCATAACCATCAAAATGTAATTTAATACGGTATCCTAAATAAAATATTAACATACCAAACAATAAAAAATTTAATTAGGCTGAGTAATTACCATAATAGGATTACAACCGTACAAACATACAAACATGAAATGGCTTGGGAGAGAGGGTTAGCACCCTAAATGATTATCAGTATATTTTATGTTTTTAACAGTCACCAGTAAACACAATATTAGTTAATACATGTTGTATACAATATTAGTTTATTTATAGATATTTAATTAGTAATTTTAGTAACCAATTTGATACCATTAATACACTAATAAATGCACGTGTAATAACTACATATTAACTTTTAGGATTTAATTAGTATTTGTAAAGATTACTTAAGATCTGTAGTTATTAAAATGTCATGAATATTTATTGTAGCAATAACTTAATCAATCGAGTTGGCTACTTGTGAAAGGTAGTTTTCGGTCAATTCAAAAAGTGTAAAAATGAATTAGATCAACAATGTTACAATAGTGATTTAGTGGATTACCAAAAGTTTACTTAACATTGAAAAATCTATAAATTATCTAAAAAAAAGGTCCGACAGGAAATCACATTCAATATTGTACATAAATAATTAAAAATAATATATTTAATTATAGTAATGTTTCAAGTCAAGCCAAGAGTTTTTACATGCCAAATTATTATTTTGCTAAAAAATAGTGCTTAATCCCGCTCAAGGTAATTTTATGATTGAACCTTGGGTTCCAAATTTAATTTAACAAATAATTACCACAAACTTCTGATACAGTCATTACACAGAATAATGCTTCATATTTTGGATCAATCCCTTCCAGTTTTTCTCCTACTACAAATAAATTCTTTTTAGTAGAAGAAGGTTTATCAAAGAATTGTATAGGTGCAAAATTGTCTTGAAACCCTCTTATATATTTTAACACATCATTATCTTCTACCTGAGGCTAAAACAAAATATAGACATAATGACTTAATCAAAAATTAAATTATCATGTATAAAAGTATACTTTTAGAACAAAATAATTATTATCATCATCTATCGCTACTAGATAACGGATGGACAGTAGTGGTTTTAATGGTAGTTGATTTTCTTCTTTAGATGATTCATTAAAAAATATGTATTACCTGCTCTTTAGAATTGTCATTTTCTTCTGGAAAAGAAGTTTTTAACTGTTTCTTCTCATTAATTTTATTTATTAATTTTGTTGAAAAGTTACGATCATCTGTAGTTTTTTCGGTTGGATTGGAAATCTCATCGATAAAATGTTCTTCTTCAGTTACTGTTTGTTTTCGGATTTTACATTCTAAACTACAATATAAATAATCAATTAAAACTTCTGGATCATCAACCAATGTACCACAATTTTCATATTCACAAAAAAAAAACTTTTCAGATGTGTCATCTGTAAATGAATATTTAAGATATTAGTATTTAAAAAAATGTAATACAATTATACAGATGAAGCACACAATATATTTTTCACCTTTTTTGGAAGAATCATTTTGAGCAACTAAATTATTCATTTTGTCAGGCAACGATACTAAATACTTATTTGAAGGTATTTCAACTGATCTTATAATCTATAAATTTTAAAACAAATTTTAATTATGTAAACAGAATTTTAACTAACTTTAAAAAATTCCAACAAACCATACCTGTGATCTACGAGGTTCACTAGAAGTATGACTTAACCGTGGATTATTTGATTGCTTTAAAGGTTCTGAGTTGGATGATAGCTGAACAGACCTAGGTAATGAACTCATTTGTTTTTCTTGTACAGTTGAATTTAATTCAAGCGATAAAGAAACATTAGACTTTTTATCAGGATAAGGTTTATCAAAGAATTGTATAGGTGCAGATTTGTGTTGAAACCTTGTCATATATTTTAACACATCTTTATCTTCTACCACAGGCTAAAACAAAATAAAGACATAATGACTTAATCAAAAATTAAATTATCATGAATAAAAGTATATTTTTAGATCAAAATAATTATTATCATCATCTATCGCTTCTGGATAACTGATTGACAGTAGTGGTTTTAGTGGTGGTTGATTTTCTTCTTTAGCTAGTTGATTAAAACATGTATTACCTGCTCTTTAGAATTGTCATTTTCTTCTGGACAAGAAGTTTTTAACAACTGTTTCTTCTTATTAATTCTATTTTCTAATTTTGTTAAAATGTTTTGATCTACTGTAGTTTTTTCAGTTCGATTGGAAGTTTCATCAATAAAATGTTCTTCTTCAGTTACTGTTTGTTTTCGGATTTTACATTCCAAACTACAATATAATCGATCGAACATTAAATCACGTTCATCCACCAATGTGCCACAATTTTCATATTCGCAAGAAATAAACTTTTCAGATGTATCATCTGTAAATGAACATTTAAGATATTAGTATTTAAAAAAATGTTATGCAATTATACAGATTAAGCACACAATATATTTTTCACCTTTATCGGAAGAATCACTTTGAGCAACTAAATCATGAATTTTGTCAGGTAACGATACTAAATACTTATTTGAAGGTATTTCGACTGATCTTATAATCTTTAAATTCTAAAACAAATTTTAATTATGTAAACAGAATTTTAACTAACTTTAAAAAATTCCAACAAACCATACCTGTGATCTACGAGGTTCACTAGAAGTATGACTTAACCGTGGATTATTTGATTGCCTTAAAGGTTCTGAGTTGGATGATAGCTGAACAGACCTAGGTAATGAACTCATTTGTTTTTCTTGTACAGTTGAATTTAATTCAAGCGATAAAGAAACATTAGACTTTTTATCAGGATAAGGTTTATCAAAGAATTGTATAGGTGCAGATTTGTGTTGAAACCTTGTCATATATTTTAACACATCTTTATCTTCTACCACAGGCTAAAACAAAATAAAGACATAATGACTTAATCAAAAATTAAATTATCATGTATAAAAGTATATTTTTAGATCAAAATAATTATTATCATCATCTATCGCTTCTGGATAACTGATTGACAGTAGTGGTTTTAGTGGTGGTTGATTTTCTTCTTTAAATACTTAATATCCTCACCACCGTCCTTGATCGCCTACTTTCCCAAAATATCAAATAATTCATTCACCTCACAATCCCTAGTCATCCTATTATGGAACATTAACGGCCTTGCAATCCATAAAAATGAATTAATAATGACCCTGATCGAAAAAAGGATCGATTTAGCTATTATTTCAGAAACCCATTTTACCTATAATACCAAATTCTCAATCCCTGGCTACACCATAATCTCAGCAAACCGCCCAGATAACACGGCCCACGCAGGTGCAGCGATTTTCATCAAGTCGCCCATACAATTCACCCCCTCCCTAGTATAAATGAAGACTTCCTCCAAGCTGCAGCTATAAATATAAAATTAAATCATGTTCCAATAACTATAGTGGCGTCATATTGCCCGCCAAGACACAAAATTACGCAAATACAATTTGAAAATTTCTTTAACGATCTTAGTCAATACTTCATCATAGGTGGCGACCTAAACGCTAAACATCGATCATCGGGCTGCCACACAACTAACCCAAAAGGAGAAGCTCTACTAAAAGCCGTCAATAATAAACAATTATCTATCCTCGCCCCTCCCAATCCAACATTCTGGCCATCATCACTAAGAAAACGTCCTGATACCCTTGATATATTCGTAGCTAAAATACCGCCAAACTTAGTCACTTAGTAAAAAACTTATTAGATCCGTGTTCCGATCACTCCCCAATCCTCCTATGCATAGATGCCTCACCCCATCTTCAACCTAGCAACCCATCACTAATAAATGGAATAATGAATTGAGAACAATTTCGTGACATTATTAACCAAAAAATAAAATTAAACATACGTCTGAAATGTCCGAAGGATATTGACGACACTGTACTTAATCTTACTCAAATTATTCAATCAGCTGCATGGAACTCTACTACCCAACCGAATAAAAATAATAATCATAACCATTTATCGATCCCTGCACATGTCCGTGAACTAATAACCCAAAAGAGACGTGCCAGAGCCCGTTGGGAACGGTCAAAACTTCCATCTGACAAAAGTACTTACAATAAACTAACCTCATCACTGAAACGTATACTGCAACAGCTAAGAAATGAATCGTATAATAATTGGATTTCAACCCTAACGACAAAAGACAATTCACTCTGGAAAGCAACACGTAACTGCTTAAAACAAAAACCTACCCAAACTACTCTAAAAAAAACCTTATGGTACATGGTGCAAATCAGATAAAGAGAAAGTCGAACTTTTTTGTTCTCATCTTTCCGAAGTCTTCAAGCCCCACCAACCAATTGGCAACAGTACCTTCACAGAAACAATTGAAAATTCTCTTACTTCAGCTCTTCCACTTTATCTTGCCCCCAAATCTTTTTCACCAGCTGAGGTCCTGCACTTTATAACGTGACTAAATTATCTCCGTGGTACCCATCGAAATCGCTATAGGTTTATGGATCGCATACATATAAATATTCTATAATATAAAGTCCGGAGAGATAAGGCGAACCCAAGCCCGTCCGCACACACATACTACAAAAATACACAAACAAGTTTTGTGTCGTATATTATTATTATATAAATATACACCTGTAAAGCCACCACCACTGCGTTGCTGCCGAATAGTCTTCATTCGCCTTTTCACTCCCCGACAGTGGTCATCGGCGCAACATAGTTTTTTTTCTACCGAGTGTGCAATGTCCCTAGCCATGGAGTAGGACAATTGGATCGGCCAGGAATGTCACCCGGAAGTCCGAGGGAGGACTACAACAAACAACAACAACATCGACAACAATGAGGAAAATAACAACCGCGGCTGCGACCAGGCCAACGTGGTGGTGACCCTACGGGTGTCGGTAATCTATATATGTATTAGAAATTAGTTCATAACTCCTACACACCTTTCGGGTGTTGCCAAGATTAGTTCAAATAAATGTAAATAAATGTCAAATCTGTATGTCCAATTACAATGCGTACTCAATGTTTAAAATCCACGTTTCTCCGATCTAAACAGTCTCGGATCCGTGGTGGTCGGTACCCTTTTGTGTCCGATCGTAAGTGTAACCTTACAACTTTATTAATACCTTCCCACTTAAAAAAACACATGGAATAGACCTCGTCACAGCTGAAGTAGCTCGCCAACTGCCAAAGACTGCATTAATTCACCTTACCCATATTTTAAACTCTATTCTGAGGCTCTCGTACTTCCCTATTCAATGGAAAATATCACTCATTATTTTAATTCCCAAACCTGGAAAACCTCCAGATACTCCGTCATCTTATCGCCTAATAAGCCTACTACCATTTTTTGCGAAACTATGTGAAAAAATGATATTAAAAAGAATATCCAAGATCGTTAATGACAACCAAATCATTCCCCACACACAATTTGGATTTCAAAATAAACATTCCACTATCCATCAGATACACCGCCTAACCGACTTAATCGCCTACTCCCTAGTAAACAAATCATACTGTTCAGCTATTCTACTCGACATTGCCCAAGCTTTGATAGAGTTTGGCACCTCGGTCTTCTACACAGACTAAAAAAAATTCTTCCGCCATCCCACTACTTATTTTTCAAATCATATCTTGAAAACAGATTCTTTGCCACCAAAGTTGGTTCTGAAATTTCAAACTTGGCCCCAATCCTAGCTGGTGTTCCCCAAGGTGCCATCTCTTCCCCAATACTATTCAACATATACACAGCCGATCAACCAACCACCTCTCATATTTCGGTAGCCGCCTTCGCTGACGAAAAAGTTAGATACACTTCAGAAAAAAATCCACACCTTGCTAGACAACACCTACAAAATCATCTAAACTTACTAGCAGACTGGTATTCCAAATGGAAAATAAAAATAAATAAGTGAAAAATCATCTCACATTACCTTCACTCTCAAACTAAGCACAGTACTCCCAGTCTACTTAAACAATTAAGTCATTCCTTCTTCCTCTAACGTTAAATATTTGGGTAAAACACTAGATAAAAGACTTACCTAGGCCACACATATTAAACAAAAACGGCTCATACTAAATGCCAGATGAAGAGCACTCTTTCCACTTATAGGGAAACAATCAAAAATTAACCTTAATACAAAACTGCTACCATACAAAGTTAAAGCGTAACTGGAACCGTAACCTAAAATAGTTCTAACCCTTTTGCCATTAAGTGTTGCCGCTGGGTGATTACTTCATCTGTCAATCATGTCATTAAACGTAAATCTTCAAACATGCTTATTGTAAAATGTATTTATAGATTGTATGTATTAAAAATAATAGTTAAAAAAAAAAAGATACTAAATAAAAAAATATGTATCACCTCTTCATTAGAATTGTCATTTTCTTCTGGACAAGAAGTTTTTAACAACTGTTTCTTCTTATTAATTCTATTTTCTAATTTTGTTAAAATGTTATGATCCACTGTAGTTTTTTCAGTTCGATTGGAAGTTTCATCAATAAAATGTTCTTCTTCAGTTACTGTTTGTTTTCGGATTTTACATTCCAAACTACAATATAATCGATCGAACATTAAACCACGATCATCCACCAATGTGCCACAATTTTCATATTCGCAAGAAATAAACTTTTCAGATGTATCATCTGTAAATGAACATTTAAGATATTAGTATTTAAAAAAATGTTATGCAATTATACAGATTAAGCACACAATATATTTTTCACCTTTATCGGAAGAATCACTTTGAGCAACTAAATCATGAATTTTGTCAGGTAACGATACTAAATACTTATTTGAAGGTATTTCAAATGATCTTATAATCTTTAAATTCTAAAACAAATTTTAATTATGTAAACAGAATTTTAACTAACTTTAAAAAATTCCAACAAACCATACCTGTGATCTACGAGGTTCACTAGAAGTATGACTTAACCGTGGATTATTTGATTGCCTTTAAAGGTTCTGAGTTGGATGATAGCTGAACAGACCTAGGTAATGAACTCATTGTTTTTTCTTGTACAGTTGAATTAATTCAAGCGATAAAGAAACATTAGACTTTTTATCAGGATAAGGTTTATCAAAGAATTGTATAGGTGCAGATTTGTGTTGAAACCTTGTCATATATTTTAACACATCTTTATCTTCTACCACAGGCTAAAACAAATTAAAGACATAATGACTTAATCAAAAATTAAATTATCATGTATAAAAGTATATTTTTAGATCAAAATAATTATTATCATCATCTATCGCTTCTGGATAACTGATTGACAGTAGTGGTTTTAGTGGTGGTTGATTTTCTTCTTTAGCTAGTTGATTAAAACATGTATTACCTGCTCTTTAGAATTGTCATTTTCTTCTGGATAAGAAGTTTTTAACAACTGTTTCTTCTTATTAATTCTATTTTCTAATTTTGTTAAAATGTTATGATCCACTGTAGTTTTTTCAGTTCGATTGGAAGTTTCATCGATAAAATGTTCTTCTTCAGTTACTGTTTGTTTTCGGATTTTACATTCCAAACTACAATATAAACGATCGAACATTAAATCATGATCATCCACCAATGTGCCACAATTTTCATATTCACAAGAAATAAACTTTTCAGATGTATCATCTGTAAATGAACATTTAAGATATTAGTATTTAAAAAAATGTTGTGCAATTATACAGATTAAGCACACAATATATTTTTCACCTTTTTTGGAAGAATCATTTTGAGCAACTAAATTATTCATTTTGTCAGGCAACGATACTAAATACTTATTTGAAGGTATTTCAACTGATCTTATAATCTATAAATTTTAAAACAAATTTTAATTATGTAAACAGAATTTTAACTAACTTTAAAAAATTCCAACAAACCATACCTGTGATCTACGAGGTTCACTAGAAGTATGACTTAACCGTGGATTATTTGATTGCTTTAAAGGTTCTGAGTTGGATGAAAGCTGAACAGACCTAGGTAATGAACTCATTTGTTTTTTTGTACAGTTGATTTTAATCTCAGCGATAAAGAATCATTAGGCATCTGTGTTGAACATCCTGCAGGTATTTCGTTGTTCATCATGCAATTGTGTTCTAAATTAAGTGGCAAATTAACTGTAGCAGAGGATGCTATTTTAAATTTCTTTAAATTTAAAGAATTGTTTTCTTTTCGTCTTTTAAATAGGTTTGAATTTTTAGTAGGAATATACATAATATTTTTATTTAACCGCATCAATGGCTCTATTATTACTAAATCAGAATCTGAGCCATCTTCTGAGTCATCACTCACAGTAATTTGGTCTTCAGGTATAGGCATAATCATTTCGTTTCTTACATCTATAATTCCACTATTATTGATGTCATGCAATGAATCATCAACATCATCGTCTTCAATCACTATTGGTGAATCATTAAGCAAATTGCGAGTACGGTGCGGAAAATTAGTTTCACCTGTTTTATCATGACCATTATGTAGCAATGAATCACTATCTTCGAATGGATCTTCACACATTAGGGTTTCTATATTTTCATTAGATTCTTCCATGTTTTCTTCAGGAAAATTACCATATAAGCCCTGCAAAATCATTAAATAAACTTCAATACATAATTTATTATTCTACAGTAATATTATTGAGATAATATTTTTGGTACAATAAACACAACAATTTATACATTTTATCAGAATTTCAACTTTTAAAAATTTAAGAATCGTATTAATAAAATAATATTTTTGTAATGGTTTAATAATGTAATTTTTTGAAAGATACTCAACATTTTTTAGGTGTTCAGTTTTCATCTGAGTTATTAACATTAGTTCCAACTTTTAATTTGTTTCCTAAATTTCCATTCTACAATACATTCCTTTATATACCAAATAAATGTACTTACAGAAACAATTGCTACTAAAGTAAAAAAATATCAAAACTATACATTATATTTTTTCTTTATGACTTTAAGTATTCAAATTTCTAACAGACAGGAAACATATAAGATATGTGCTTATCAATTATATTCTCTAATCCATTACATAAAGGAATAAACTTATAATATATCTTAGGCACATCACATTTACTATAGGTACTAAAATAACTTGAAACATTAAATATGTAACATACAATGATTTCAAAGGTTTAAATTGAAATTGTATCTAGATATAAAGTTCATATTAAAATATTGGTATTATATAATAAGGTACATCTGTTACACAGTCAAAATAACTTTTGAATATTCGATATTGAAAAAATAAATGAGAATAGTCTCATAAATATATTTAATTTATCGTCATGACATTGTTTATGAATAATATATTTGAATATGGAATGTACCTATTTACAGCTATACCTAACTATTAATTTATTAAAACAACCAACAGAGTAGTTCTTGCTATAAAATATTAAAATTTTAATTATTTAGGTAAGTACAAATCTACAATTAGAAGCATAAATATTTATTTAATTGTATTGTTAACAATTGATTAAATTTACATAGAAAAAATATGAGCACTGTAGTTGGTCTACAGATTAGTTGGTCACTGTATTGGATGGTGTTAAATTTAAATTCAATGATATAATATCATTGTATACGAAAACAATTCTAAGCAAAGACGTTCAGACAGCCTATGATATATAACTAAGTATATTTGATGATTTTATTGTGGTTAAAGTTATTTATTAAGATATTTAAGTGGAATCTTGTTTTAAATATTCAATCCTTAGCAATAAAAGAAGAACATTTCAAAAATGTTTAACTACAAAATCATTTTAAATTTTAAATTTGATAAATTTTCTCAAAGTTCGAACTTTAAATACTTATATAATTCAAAGCTTTGTATACAATTTTCACGTTTTTGACCCAACAAACAAAATTTTATTGACATTTATAGAAAAAAAACTAAAAATTGAAAATGTCTTTAAGCCACTTAAAAAGAGTCATAGTATTTTGAATATGGTATCAGGTACCTATAGGAATTGATAAAATAAATATATGGTATAAATTTAAAGTAACTACAAGTTATTAATTTTTGAATTACAGCAAAATAATAAAATTAATACATTCTAATTCGGAAAATATCCAATCTTGTAAAAATTTGATTTTCAAACGTTCATAAAAGTTTAATTTGACTTTCCGGTTTACATTTTCTAGATTCTGAGCGGAACTTGGGTTCTAATGATTTTACAATGGTGTTTATTTTTTTTTATAATATAGAAATATAGAAAAAATATGCATTTATTTATATTTACATTTTTTTAGGAACAAATAATTTACTCCCTGGTATTTGTTTTTCAGGTTCAAATTGTATAATAATATTGTTATCACTATTTTCGTACATACTCGTAATTAGAATATTTTATTCTGCCTGATTAAATAATATCTATTCACGTTAATATTTAAATTTTTTAACATTATTTAAATAAAGAAATTCATTTAATTTCAGGTTATTTAAATCGGTAATTATTGTTTTTAGAAACATTTATAATTGGTGATTTTACAATGGTGTTTATTTTTTTTTTATCATGTAAACAACATTTCTACCAGAAGGAGTGCTTCGATTTCAACATATTATAGTATCTTAACTTTTAGCAAATTGGATCAAGATGGTACTTTAGAGAGGTCATTTTTCGATTTTCTCAATAGTTATTTAATGCCACGGGAAAAACCACCCATATATATAATGTATAATGAGGTACGTATATAGGTATTACACAATTAACTTTTTATAACACTCAATAGTTTTTCTAATATAAGTTCTAAATATATAATAATATATCATGTATAAACTTTTGAAAAAAAAAACATTCCAATACGTATAAAAAAACTTATATATTGTTATGTTTTTTTATGTAATTAAGGAAATATTTTAAAACAGACTTTAAACGACTACATGAACTATGATGCACAAATTTCACAGTTGTAATTTTCTTTTAAATAATATACAAATTTATGACTGAATGATTATATTACTTTTACTTTTGTTTCATAAATATATATACATTAAAATGATTGTATTTAGTATTAATAGACAATAAAAGTTTAATTTTATTGACTGAAATTTTAGGCAATTATTTCATATTTGGCCAATTGGGGTACCTACCTATCTTTATTTCCATTCAATAACTATAATGCTTATTTGGTAAATGCAGTATTAAATTAAAAAACTATTTATTCTTTTTTAAAATCACAATATATATAATACTAGCTGATCCCGTGCACTTCGTTGCCCGTTAAGTGTATCAACTCTGTATGACTCAAACTTTGTTCAATTCGTTATTTAATATTCGGTGTATGGTGTTCAAAATTTATCTTAACTTTTCCGTTGCCCAGAATAAAAATTCTGATTCGCCGCAGTACATTATATCAGGTAGGCAATCTACCTGTGGTAGATCACGGACCCCGCCGTGCTGTTAGTACGTATGTGTATGATATAACTCTAAAGTATCAAAGTTATACCAGGTTTGTTGGTTTTACTTAATTCTACCTACGATGGATTAATATAATCAATTTACCTATACAAAATCCTATCCTAATCTAACCGTACCGATGAATAAAAAAAAACAAATTTAACCCTTTGTAAATTAACTTATCTTCTTCCCAGAGGTCTAATCTACCCAAGAACATTAATTTATATATATATCTAACTATATAAATACAGAGACTATAACTATACAGACTAAACTCTGGAACTACTTATCAGATCTTCTTGTATATTATATTATATGTATGTATATTGACAAAAAATAATAAAACAAATCAACAAACATGACCGATTAACCAATAGCAACCTAAAATTTTCTTTCATATAAACCTTCTTCGTGAAATACTCTTTCGTTTAAAAAAAAAATCAAAAAGATCTGATAAGTAGTTCCAGAGTTTAGCTTGTACAGAGATTTTCATTTCACGTTTTTATAGTTTGATATTATTATAATTTATATTTAAAAAGTAAAGCAAATAGTTTTTTTTTTTAGTATTATCATTAAAAACCCATGGCAACCATTTATAAACAAAAATTGTCATCTGAAATCTCAAAATTCCCGTCTTAGCACCTCCCGGGATTAATCCTTTCCCTTTTAAAATTAGCCTATCTTTTAAGTTCAGCCAAATTACACACATAGTAAAAATTTCATCAAAATCGGTTAAGTGGTTTAGGAGTCCATTGAGGACAAACATTGTGACACGAGATTTATATATATTAAGATTTTGAAATAGTACAAAAAATAATAACTGATACAATCAATGATAATTTAATTCTTATAAAAATAACATGTGATATTCTGTTATCTACATTTTATAGTGGTTGGGCTGAGAGAGGGCTGGATGACGATTTTTAGAGGAGAATAAGCCCTCTCTGAAATACCGTTTCTGATTTTAGTCAAATATTTAACTATAATAGTAGGTAACTAGATTTTTAAATATATTTTATACTTCTAATCATAGTATTTTTTTAAATGTTTAGTTAGAATTACCTAACTATTTTAATTACTATATTATAATTTGTAAAATATACATAATAAAGATAAAACCCATTAGAAGGCTCCTATATAATATATTTTATTAAGTAGTATTATTCATAATAATAAGGCTTACACCATAATTTAACCTATCAAGATAAGTAATTATTATCCTACCAATGTATATAAGTTTTAAAAATATTTATAATTTATACATTGACAATTAATTATATTTTATTAATATATATACTATTTATACATATAAAATCAAAATATCACTTAGTTATTATTCAATAACTATGCAACGTACGAACTTGAAATTTGGAATAGAGGTTCTTCTCATATTTTTACCATGCAAAGGATTTGCCAAAATTTGTATTTTAAAGAGCTGCTCAAACAGGGGCATTGAGGTTCACATTGGAAATTTTATTTTTATTTATTAATAGTTGCCATTGGTTACAGTCTACAATGGATATTAATGTTTATTTATAATTAGTTGACATCGGTTATTCAGACAGATCAGGTACAAGCTTGCATCAAATCAAAACATTGAACATTGCCTACCAAGGTGATTGAGTTACACTTACTGCAGCAAGTTATACTTACACCCTAAAGGAATTGAACAAATCATGTTTTTAAGAGTTGCGTTTTTTTACGGGCAACTGAGTGTACGAATTTAGCTTCAGCTATATAATACACTAGTATAAATACATTTATCATTAATACCACTAGAAACATTTCAATACGTTTTAATTAACTGTTTTTTATATTCACTTGCCGATCACATTAAACAATAAAACTTGAATGAAAATTATACATATCATCATCCTGAGGCAAAATAAACAACCTATCACGGGCAAAGCTGTGACGGGTCGGCTAGTATTATATTATATCCGTTAAGCAATTACAAAATATCAAAAATAAAGAATGTATGAATGCATTATGTATTTGTTTATATCAGTATTAGGTACCGAATTACGTATATAAGATATTAATATTTTGTCGTCGCCAGTTATTAACTAACATTTGGCCAAGGAACTATAATAAATAAAATAATATATTGTGGTCTACACGGAGCTTGATGGGAATATTGGGGCGTGACGAGAAGAGAAATAATGATAAGCTAAATAGGTATTTTAAGTACAATAACAAATTATATTGGGACAAATAACGTCCAACCGAATGAGTGATACTATTTGTATAGTGACCGCCAAAGAAGTCTCTTCGATCGAGCTCGACAAAATAACAATAATAATAACAATAGGTACTGATAAACAATGATAAAAATAAAATACCATATCGGACATCGATGCACAGGTCCTGGACAACAGGTCGGCAATGATAAAATATTTCAATCGGCGGAGCTTGCGATTGCAGCTTGCTGTATGTAACGGCGGTGGCGAGTATGAACGGCGGCCCGGCTCGACAACAAAGGCCAACGTTATCACGGCCGACTGCGACGGCGGTGATTGCGTGGAGGTAGGTATAGCCGTAGCGGTGGAGATGAATGACGGCACGGCTCGGCCGATTATGTCCTGATTATACAATAATGATTCCGACCGCCGAAGACGAGTGCCGTGTCACACGATACAATAATAATATGTGGAGGCGACAAAACGATAAGGACGATGACGTCGCCGGGAGACTGTACGAGTGTCGTCACCGGACTGAGCGTAGACCAACGTTGAACGATACACGGCCGACTGCGACGGCGGTGATTTCGTGGAGGTAGGTAACGCCGTGACGGTGTTGGCGACGGCGGCAGTGTCTGTTGACGAATTCGTGAGCGGCGGCGGCGACACTAATAATGTACACTCGACGAGTGCACCAACGACCATCGGAGGCACCAGCTCGACTCTCCGACGACAGCAGCTTTACACACGCGGGGAAATCACAAGCCCCGGGTATGGACGGCGACGGCGGCGTGACACGTCGAACGACACAAGAAGGACGCACAAGGTTACAGCAGCGTATAGGACGCGCGAGTGTCGGCCGTGGTATTGACGCCAAAGGCGCTGCAACAGCTGTCGCGCAAAAGTGACGGAGCGGACACGGCAAAAGACAAAACGGGGGGGTTATCACTTTATCAGGCAATCGCTCAGTGCAACAGCGCAACAGTGAATGAATACTATCTCGTGCGGGACGGCCGGCCTGTCGCGGGTAAGCGCACCGTCGGAAAGACAGATGAACACCAGGAGCGCTGCGACGGCTGTCGTACTGACGGTTAGGCAGTTGTACCATAGACCTATAAACTAATGGACAGCGCATAGTGACACAGATCAGGGGTACGATATAGAGTAAAAGAGAAAAAAGATCGTGGGGGAAATACAGTATTAGTTTCCGTAGACGTATGATTACCTCCTTTATGTTCTTTATCTCTTTTCTCTCTTCGTTCTTTATTTTTTCTTTCTCTTATATGATTCCTGTGCATTGATGGCGGGGCGGAGTGGAATGAAATGTCCATTAGTTTATAGGTCTATGGGCAGTACTATGGTCCGGGTCACGAAAACTGGCGGCTGTTCGCAGCGCCCTCCAGTGGCGTTTTTTCAGTAGGGCTATCTGACTACTATAGCTGTGGGCGCGACCACAGATTTCTATATAGTACAATAGATAGACAACTCCCGCCATGAATTGAAGCTTCAAGGTCGGTTGGCAGTTATATAGTATTTCATATGGCAAATAAGATTTATTTTGTATCGTATTTTATTATTTCTAAACATGTTGTTTAAAAAAAATAATAAATATTTTATATAAGTGATTTTACATTTACTATTTTATTTGGCCTTAAAAAAAATATTATTCCAAGTACATTTTGTGTAATAAATGAAATGTTTTGCCAACCAACAAAATGGCGGCCGTCCACAACTGGGCTTCATTTGTAACAATGTAAATTGTATAGGAGTTCCTTATCTAATGTAGTATAGAAGTCTGTGGGCGCGACCGACTAGTTTTGACTATCGGTTATCTATCGATAGTTTAAAAAACTACCGGGTGATTATTCGATTAACCCATCAAATGAATTAACTATTGATAATATTTTATAATTGATAAACGCTAACTGTGTGCAAAAATTTCACATGTTCGTCGTTCAAGCGATGATAAAAAAAATGTCGATAGTTCGATTAGTTTTCAATAGTTCGATAGTTTTTCGATATTTCGATAGTTTTTTGATAGTTCGATAGTTCGATAGTTTTCTTGATGGTCGATTATTATTGGTCGTGAATTTTTAAACCAAAATTATTCGATAGTTTTATAAAACAATCGAATAATTTGATTTCACTCGATTTCACTCGGTTGCGCTATCACTAGACAGTACAAGTTCCTCCCTACTTAGGAATCATGATGTCGGGATACGGTTATCAGCGTGTATGTATTTTCCAGAAGAATGGCAGGAACATTTTTTTGTCAATCTATGACGTTATAGGCTATAACTTATAGCCCACGAAACTGCGAAGAGACGAACTATTATAACAGTGATAACGAGAATATTATCAATATTTTGTTTTTCAACGAAAATGTGAATAAATTATTATTATACATTAGGTATATATAATATATTATTATATAAATTAATTATAAGGTTGATATAATTTAATTATTAATGATTTGATACTTTTTAATATTCTATATATTATATAAATACATTTTTGTAAAACCTATAAATTTGTTGTGCTCAGAATCTAAAATCAATTATGTTATCTTAGTTTAGTTTTTAAAATATCAAAAAAGTAAAAACATAATTAAGAATTAAACAAACAATTATTATAAACACATAATACATCATTTTATCGATTATAGAAAATACTTATACAAAATCGATTATGAATGGTTATTGTAGTAAATAGAAATATGTTTCGACACTATCTTTATATATATTAAAACGTGAGGCGATTTCTCATGACAGTTATATCTGAAGTTCTACTGGACCGATTTTCATGATTTCATTTTCTTACGTGAGTACCCGGTGCGCAGATGAGCCATTAAAAGAGAAAATTCCAAAAAGCGAATTATTTAAATAGTTATTAGAAGTATGAAGTTTGCCGTATTGTTACATAGCGACATTTGTTGACGACGCCGGCTGCCGCCGATATATCCCCCACTACTCCTACGCATACTGCAGTACTGTAGCATTCTCGACATCTTAGTCGTTGAATAAAAACCAAACTATTTTCGATTTCGTCATTTCGCGTACAGCAGAGAACGGTGAACTCATTAAAATTTGTATAATATATCATAATGTCTGTGTGAGAAATAGACTTCTGGGAAGAAGATAGACTAATTTAAAAAGGGTTAAATTTGGTTTGTTTTTTTTCAATGGATTTTAGTACGGTTAGGTTAGGTTAGGTTAGTTGAATAATTATTAGACCAAATTAAAGAGCCAAATTCTAGGTTTGATCTAACTAACGAAGTATACATAGTGTAACAAGTAGACCTGACTAATTAATTAACTTTTATTCTAATCAATATTTTAAAATTGTCTTTTAAATTCATATATAGTTAATAGTTACTTGCACTACGTATAATAAAAAAAAAAATTATTTTGATGTACTGAAAATAAAATAATTTAAATTTGATATACATTGTTTTGGAAAAATACAAAATAGCCAATTTGTGAACCTGAAAATAAGAATAATTTTGATAGAAAAAACATTCAACTAAATCAAGCAGTTTATATTTTAGAATTTTTTAAAATATCAATATTTTTTTGAGTAAATTAATTTAGAAAGTACCCAATAACTTTTTTCAAAATATTATTTTCGGGAATTTATTAACATGAGTTTATTTTTTGTGTTTCATATAATTCCAAATCTCATGCTATTATGCAACGTATTTTGACCAACGGCCCCATACTAAATAACATACATATATATTTAATTTATTACTATGTTACATTAAAATATTGCGACATTACAATAAATATATAGGAAAGTACCGCGCGTATGATACTAGCAAGACTCTTCGATAATAATAATAATATTAATATTGTAGGGCGTCGGAAAAGGTAATAGCCAAGAAAATACAAAGTAATATATATATATCATTGACAACGCTGTTTAATTTTAAGCCAGTGCATAATAAAATTCACAACATTACGAATCGACTTACATAATACGTGGTCGGGTATCGACTATCGACTTCGGGTCTGTCGATAACATAGAATAGCGGGCGACCGTAGACGGGTCTTTCCGCGTACACGTACCTATATATAATACAGTAGACGCTGCTTATAAGACTCACTTTGGGACCAGCACAAAGTGAGTCTTATAACCGAATGAATCTTATAGGTGAATTGGAAAAAAAAATTAATTACGTATTTTTTTTTTTTTTTTTTTTTATTAAAAACATATATTTACAATCTATTTTACAATAATCAGTAAGTATGATGACAAAGTTTATATAACATTATAAAATATTCGAATAGGAAGACCCTCACCTGACCAGAGATTACATTAAGTTATTGTTTGATTAGGTCATATTATGACTCGTAACATTTTAATTTTATGCTTTGAGCAAGTCTCGGGGCCACAGCCTTTTTAGTCTTTTAGGGACGTGTGTTGCAGAGGATAATTTTTGGATTAAAGGATTATAATGAGTGTGTAGTTTAGAAAAGAATTTGGTATAATGGGATTTGGCCAATTCGTTAAGAGTGGGTAGTTTTAAATCTTTGTGGAGATTTTTATTTGTTACGTACCAGGAATTACGTATTTATAAATTTTATTTTACTACATATTTTGCTTTGATTTTAATACTTAAACACATATTACATATTACATACTTGATTATTGAATAAATTTAATAATACTGGTAAAAAAAACTAAAATTATAATAGGTAAATATTACATATAAAATATTATAAAAATTATACATTAATAAAAAATTATAAAGGATGAATGTACATATAATGTATTTATTATTTATTTTGAAAAATTATTTTTGAAAAAAATTTGTAATTTTAGTTTGTTTTTTATTTTGTTCTAATATTCCGAAAATATCCGAAAATGTATATTTATGTACCCGTAATTACGATAGCTGTTTTTCTACTATTTATTTTACGAAATTTGAGTCTTATAACCGATTTTTTTTAATGTATTTGGATACGTCCGGACCGTTCCAAACGATTTTGAGTCTAATAAGCGACTGAACCTTATATCCGTGAGTCTTATAAGCGGCGTCTACTGTATATATAATAAACAAAAATAATAATCTTGGGTAGCGTGTGCGTGTTTGGTCGGTCAGTGGCCAGTACGATAAGATGACGACCGAAACAGTCACACAGCTGTACATGGAAATTTAATAAAACAAAACAAAATAAATCATACAATATTAATAATAATAATAATAATTTGTAGAAATGATGCGATCATATCGCAAGTATGTATAAATATATATATTTATGTATATCATATATTATGGGTACATTTATACCTGCTACCTGGAAATATACCTGCAAACAATAGCCGACGACCGACTACCGTTGACCGTAGACGGTACGACGGATCTATGGAACGAAAAATAAGAATCATAAAACTGCAGTTCTTATCTCGGTCTCTCTCGCACTCCGCATACAACCAACGCGTGCGAGTGAGAGGTCCGAGTGCAAAAACAAAACTTAATGTATAATAGTCTCGCTATCCTCATTTGTGTGCTGGTTTTTCTCGGTGTTTCTTACGCACAGAAAGGAGTCTCTAGTGAGATTCTTCAACTGTTATAACTTGTTATACGGTAACTAAAATCGTTGTTCTTGGTTATTTAGTAGGTTATTTGGTCCAAAATTTGAAACTAAAATAACTATAAAAAAAACTAAAAAATATTTAGACACAGTTTTAGATTCTGAGCGGAGCGAAAAAGCTAGTGGTTTTACAATGGCGTTCATTTATTTTTTTTTTATTCTGTATACGAAATTTCTACCAGAAGGAGTGCTTCGATTTTAAAATATAGTACCATAGTACCTTATTTTTTAGCTAAAATGGGATTTTAATTTCTAACGCTTATTTATTTATCACCATAGAAACGAATAAGAAATTATAATATTATAAAATGAATTCAACTAAAGGCTATAATAAATAATAACAATATAAAATATCCAGACTGACAAACCGACTCGGCTCAGAATTGTTTTTCTTATACAATGCTATTATATACTATACCAGCGGTTCCCAATTAGTGTGAAGCCACGGACCCCCAACTATAACTTAAATTGGTCCGCGGACCCCTTTTTTGTAAATACTTACTTTTCAATTTTATTTTATTATGAAAATGAGAAATAAATTTATACGATTTATTTTCAATATGATTTAATTTTTAATTTTATAAACATTTTCTTAATATAATAGGAACAAATTTTGTCAAAAAAAAAATATATATTTATAAAAAAAATTATTTGATTAAACACCTTCAAACTTTATGAGACAAGTGAAATCTTTCTTTTTTGTTTATAATTTCGTCTAAGTCCGGCTGCATGCTTGATATTTTAACAGCGTCAATATTAAGCCTATTACGATATTTGTTTTTCATGTAACAGTAGGTAGAAAAAGCTTGTTCACATCTATATGTTGTGCAAAAGGGGATCAAATGTCTTAAAGCTTTCTCAGCCAGTTGCTTTTTATTTAATTATAGTAATAATAGTGTAATAGTGAAGATAATAATGATATTTATTTCTATGAAATTGCTTATCTATTTTTTTCGCGATAATCGAGTTTCAATAGTCCATAAATACTCGGAATTTCATATTACTACAAAGTTAATAATTTCACTAAAATAAAATAAAAATATTACTACAAAACAACATAACCGCGGACCCCCTAAAACCAACACGCGGACCCCTGGGGGTCCGCGGACCACCAATTGGGAACCGCTGTACTATACAGTGTACCAGGTACCTACTCCATAACGATACTGCAAACCCGACTCAAGTCTCACATCCACCGATCATATTTTGTCTGTCATGTGAAGTGTTTTTTGCAGTACCGTCTACAGTAACTCAATCATAATAATGTACTGTATTAGAGTTTGAATATAATATAATCGTATAAACTGTAATAATATACAAATGTGTTTATATTTTCAAGTTTTTTAATAGTACCTGTATAGATAATGTAGTATAAATATTAAATAATAATTATTTTGTAAAATATACTTCAATTTTCAGGATTTATCACATTTATTGAATGATTTTATCTTTAAAGTATAACACGACATCTATAATCTGAGTAGGTGGAACATCGAGTTTTCTTCCTGCCATTTTATAACCTTGTTTTAGATTTTCAATCCTTAACTATAAAAGTTGAACTTTTTATAAATATACATTTTTAACTGCTAAATCGTTTTTTTAATTTTAGATTTGATAAATGTTATCAAAAATTGAAATAAAAAAGTTCATAAAAAAAAATTGTGTTCTTGTATTATTAATATTTTTATTCTGATATTGTAACAATATAATAGGAGTCTTGTATTACATTTTCACGAATTTGGCCAAACAAATAAAATGTTATTGATATTAATAAAAAAAAAAAAAAAAATTTACATTCGAAATTGTCCGTAAACAGCTCAAAACATGTCAAAATATTTTCAAAATTGTATGGTATAAAGAAAATGATAAAAATAAACATATGGTGTAAATTGCAAGTATCTACAATACTTTTTATTAGAATTGCAACAAAATAATAAAATCGCCTTAGATTTAAACCTATAGTTTTAAAAAGAAATGTTTTAATTTTTAACTAAAAATAATTTGCAAATTTTCGTGATTTTTACGCCTTTTGTCAAAATTTGAACTATAAATGATTATAAACAAAATTGGGGCTATGGATTTTTAATATTTTTCAAATGTCATTCTAACAATATATTAAAAGACTTGTTTTACAAACCTGCTCGCAGGCTGTCTAGCGAACTAGTTGTCGTACAGCGTGATCTGACTTATTTATGAATAATAAAAGGCGGCAAGTTTGAAAATACTCCCGGGGGAGGCGCAGCTTTACATCAACTTTGAACGTCGCCAATGCTGATATCTAATTTATATAATTTAAAAGGCCGTAAAACCAAAAAAATAATATACATAAAAACAAATAAACATGACTAAACAAAAGTTATAGTCCAAATAATAATTAAGTACATAATAATAGTTGCACAAACTGCAACATAATAATACAGAAATATGATATTTATTACTTATTTTTGATTTTTTATAAATGTGGAAGTTAATCTGCTGTACAGTAGTTTACAAGTGGGCGAATGTAATGGTTGGTGTTAAATTAAACTTATTCCCAGTCCCTAGAATGTCCTATTATTGTATTATTATTGTATATTAATGTATATTCTATTATTGGATAACTCAAACATTTTTGGATGGTCCCTTCAATTTCGTGTTAAACAAGTCTGACTGTATTAAATTTTAAAATCTTAGATTTAAAAAGAACATTTTTCATGATTTTTTAACTCAAAACAATTTGCACATTTTTGTGATTTTTACGTAGGTATTTTGTCAAAATTCTAAAAAATACATTTAAGTATAGTTTCAGTTTTACTACTTTTTTGTACGATTTTATAATATAACTACTAATATATATTATTTATATTATAAATGGCTACTAAACATTCATTATTTAATGTTAGTATAATATACTGTACACTATATAGTGTGCCAGATATGATTTGCAAATAATTGACTCAAAATATAGGTACCTACTTAACATGTTTTAAATACACTTAATTGTAAAATCAATACATTCATCGCTCCGCTCAGAATCTATAATTAATAGAAAAAAGTATCCCGCAGAGTAGAAAAAAACCATAGATTATTTTAATTTAAAATTTACTAAAAATATTGTTTTCAACATACTGATGTTTACTGATGTTTAAAACATGACGTATTTTAAACGTTTAAAACAAAATTAATATGTTTTTTTCTGATGTCTAAAACTCGTTTTAAACATAACAACCCTGCGTACATTACACTGCCCCTCCACCCTTGAACCGCAATATCCGATTACCCTAGGTTATTGCGGAAATTGATTTTTATATTTATTTAAAAATTGTTCTTAAATATTATTTCGTTTCTTAATTTTTAGATTGACCTTAGTGTCTTTTTTAATAAAGTTAAACAGTTATTCTAAAATCGACTTCCACGATAACCTAAAAAACACAACGATATATTTTAAGAATTGGGAAGAAACTTCTACTTCAATAATTTTTGAGGGATTCCGTCATTGCACAATGTAATTTTAAACTATTTTAAACTATTTGTTGACGGAGACTCATATAATATAATGAAAAAATGATCATTGTATAAATTTATGGACTAGATGTATTTATTAAGAAAATAGAATTAATAATACTATAATATACTATGATATAATAATACCCGCATTATAGACATACATTTTTTTTCAATTCACAATAAGTAGGACGTAGGTAGGTACACGGAAAAAAATTGTAGTTGATACAACTGTTAAAATGATTAGGCCAACCATAATCTGAGGTTAATATTATAGTGACACAATAAATGTATGGTTGGGAGTACTAAAATGAATTAGTTGAATCAATATAGTTGGAATAACCATAAAATAATTGTTGGAATAATAGTATCCACCTATATAAAACAGAGACCCGTGTGGCGCTGCCCATGTCGATTTTTGTATACCCTATATTGAACCCGCCAATGAAAAATTCCATTTCCCGGATGGGTGGTCTCCCTGCGGCGGCGCAGCCGTCGCTGCGTAATCAACGCTCCTTATCACTTTTCACGATTTTTTCCAAATTTTTCAAATTTTTTCGAGTTTTACCCCCTTAGGGGGCTCTGGGCAGCCCTGTTCGGACCTTATTCGCGTTCCCCGTCAAAATTAATAGCCGCGCGCGGCAGTACTTTTTTCCGGCGGGCCCGCCGCGGCCAAGATGACGTGCTCTACGTCCGCCGCCGTCGCGCGCGCTTTTCGGCATTTTTTTCGAAAATTCGAGTTTTACCCGTTTTCGACACGTCTCTGAGCCCCGTTCGCCCTTATTCACGTTCTTCGCCAAATTCGTAGTTCGCGCGCGGCCCCACCCCGTTGGCGGAGATGGCCTCTGTGGAGAAATCGATCGCCAAGAGCGCGGCGTCGTCACGTTTATCGAAAATTTTCGTCGCGGGTCGCCTCAAACCCCCTTCGAGACGCCGGACCTTCCCGTCGAAGACGTATTTGCGTTCCCCGCTAAATTTATAGGCCGCGCGCGGCCGCACTTCCTCCGGAAAGAGTCCCGGGGCAGCCAAGTGCGGATATCGCCGCCGTCGCGTAGGTATTACTGTATACAGGCATAAATACGTGCGTCGGAAGGTTCGATATTTTTCGTGAATTTCGCCGTTTCGACGTCCGAGGGTGGCGGAGCCGGTCGTCCGCTTACCGACGCGATGGGATCGCCCGCTCAAAAGCCCTGAGCGGATGTCGAAATCGTGTTCGGAATTCGCCGGGACAGCGAAACGGCTTAAGAGTCATAGATTTGACATCAGTTTTCATCTCAGTAGGTAGGTACGTAGGTAAAGCCGGATTCACACTACACCGTGTCGTGTAAAATAATCACGGTACCACAGTTACCACACGATACCGCATAGTTGAATATATTCAACTTTTGACCGTGTGGTTACAATTATGTGCGGAAAAGTGATAACTAAAATAAAATAATATTATGTTATCACCAGGTACATAGGCACAAATAGTATTGACGTCACATTGTCTATTGATAAGACTAACGGTTCAAAACAAACTGTTATCACGGTTCATTCCATAAGATATGCATAGGTTGAAAATATTGTTTGAAAAAAATTGATTTTTTTGGTGTTTGAATTTTTTTTTTAAAGTTCTAACTTCTAAAAATGTGTTCTTTACAAGTTTATACTTATATACCGACCAAAAATATGAAGCTAAACCCTTTTTTCGTCAAAACAAAGAATTTGCAGTATTTTTACCATACACATTATACACAAATCATTCAGTTAAGTATTAAATATTAATAATATCTTAAACCATTGCAATTCATTGTATACACTACTTTCCCTCCAATTTATGCTAATGTACACAATTTTTATATTTTTTAACTATAATACCTATTGATATTTTTTATTTGTTGTTTTTATTTTTGAGCCATCTACTTGTACGTGTTACACCGGTGTGCTGTTTTGGTCATCTGTTAGTGTCAAAATGGTTCAATGTTGGGTTCCGTTGTGTTCCCACATTTCCAACAGAGAAACCTGCAAGTTTTTTAGATTTCCAGCAAATGATGTTGAATGCAAAGTTGGGCTAAATCCGTGAGGTAAATTATATTAAATAGGTTTATTCTGTAAATATATTATATAGGTAGTAGGTACCTAAATAATTAACTGATAAAAGTTATAAGTTATTTTAATTTTAAATTATTTACTTTTTACTTTTTACATGACAGGAGAGCAGATGCACATCCTACAAAAAATAATAAAATATATAGTTGTCACTTCAAAGATGGACTAAGAGAAAACAGACCTACTCTATTTGAATGGAACAAAAACACATCTTTTTCATTTACATCCCCTGAAAAACATACCAAGTATGCAATAGAAAATAATATTTACCTCCTTGATTTAGTTATAACTTTATGTTTATTGTTGGTTATTTTTATTCAATGTTATTGATTTGTCATTTGTATCATTATTTTATTTTATTAATTGTTATGCAGGGTTGCATGAAAAATTGAATAATTTAATGGACTAATCATGCCTAAGTGACAATAAGGTCACTATTGATTTGTTAAATAATTGGTGATTATTCATGCGACCTAGCATTAGTGTTCCATCTTTTTGTAATACCCTCCCAATAATAACAATGAAGTCGACAACCCTAGTCCTATACTTCCATAGATCCCAATTTGCTACAGTCATACAAACTATATTCATATCTTTCTACTTCATCCAGTTGTCACTTTTTTGAATTCCTCTCCTTTTTTTCCCTTCTACTTCCATCTTCATAACAAATCTCAGTGGCTCACTGGCATATTTTATTTTTGTATTAATTGTTAGTTCGTAGTTATTTTATTTGTTCTGTAATTATATAGATATTAATTTAATGTATGTGTGTGATTAAAACAACATAAAATATAAGCTATATGTTTTTTACAAATAATATCTCTATGTTTATTATTTAAGCCTGTGTTTATTAAAACCACTGCAACTGATCAAGCAGAAATGTATTTCCTTCAAAAAGAAATTGAAGATTTAAAAGAAGAAAAATCCTTCCTCAAAAATCATCCTTTCGGTTACCATTCTCTTGAATCCGATAACAATTTGTTTGAATTCTACTGTGGCATTAGTAAATCTATGTTTGATATAGTTCTTGATTTGTGTTCCAAAGTTAATTTTAGTTATTATTATGGTTGGAATGTTGAAAAATTCTGTCTAAAAGACCAAATTCTCATGACTCTTATAAAATTAAGATTGAATTTAGCTTACCCAGACTTAGCATTTAGATTTAAAACTAGTGAATCCACTATTGGTAATATTATTTTGACATTAATTAGTGTTCTTCATGAAATTTTATATGTTAACTTAATGAATACAGTACCTACGCAAAATAAGAACCAAAATTGCTTGCCAGAATGTTTCAGTAATTTTCAAAATTGTAGAATTATATTAGATTGTACTGAAATTTCATGCGATATTCCTAAATCACTACTGGACCAAAAATTGACATATAGTTCTTATAAACATAAAAATACATTGAAAGGACTTATTGGAGTGGCTCCTAATGGTGTTATTACTTATGCCAGTAAACTGTATTCTGGATCCACTTCCGATAAAAAAATTGTAGGTCATTGTGGAGTTTTAAATATATTACATCCTGGTGATTTAGTTTTAGCTGATAAAGGCTTCTTAATTTCAGACTTGATGCCTCCAGAAACTTTCTTAAATATCCCTCCTTTTCTTATGTCTCCACAATTACTCCAAGTGAAGTTTTGAAAACAAAGAGCATTGCTAGAGCCAGAATTCACGTTGAAAGAGTGATGGCAAGGCTGAAGAAGTTTAAAATTTTAACACATATTCCTAAAGCGCTTTATACAAAATCATCACTAGTTTTTCAATTATGTGCTGCATTAGTCAATTTACAAAATCCATTGATAAAAGAAGTTGAACATCTGTATACAAATAATGACAACACATAAAAATAATAAATATTAATTTTCATTATCAGTTTTATTTTTAAAACATTTTATATTATAATGTTTATTATTTATTATATATACAGTATACAGGCTAAATCAAATTTTAAATTTTAATTAAAACTAAATGATTTAAAAATAGTTAACAATTTATTATACCTATTTATTATTTATTATACTGCAAATTGTTTGTTTTGACGAAAAAGGGGTTTAGCTTCATATTTTTGGTCGGTATATATGTATTAACTTGTAAAGAACACATTTTTAGAAGTTAGCACTTTAAAAAAAAAATTCAAACACCAAAAAAATCAATTTTTTTCAAACAATATTTTCAACCTATGCATTTCTTATGGAATGAACCGTGATAACAGTTTGTTTTGAACCGTTAGTCTTATCAATAGACAATGTGACGTCATACTATTTGTGCCTTATCATTGATATTGCATTTTGGTATAAACATAAAAATACTAAATCACACGACACGACGAGGTGTGAACCCACCTTAGGCGTCAATGCGGTTGACCCGGGGTCGTGGTTTTAATGCCGGCGGCCGGAATTGAAGATAATTTGCGGCGGCCGTGATAATTCGGAATTATTTTTTTTCGCGTCTTTTTTTTTTCGTAATTTACCTTTTGCTATCACTTCCGCCTTATCATATTATTCGTGTTTAACGAAAATTTTACGATTTTTTTCAAAATTTGAGTTTTACCTCTTTTGAAGACGTCGGACCTCCCCGTTGGAGACTCGTTCGCGTTCCCTGCTAAATTTATTGACCGCCTGCGGCCGTATTTCGTTCGCGTCGAGTGCCGCGGCGGAGATTGGAGATTGGACAGCGTCGTTAGTACTATATACAGGCATACATATATGCGTCGAAGAGTTCGATTTTATATTTTACAGACTTTTGCCTACTCGGTCTCGGTATTTATATATTTGATACGCGATATAGCCACAGAAGGTGCTGTAGGTACATGAATATTATAATAAATAAATGTCTAAATATTATGAGTTGAAACAGTGGTTAGGTGGTTGGGTTAGTTAAATTATATAATAATATCCCAGCTTGAGTTGACGATGGAAGTGACTTCAACGCAGAGTGTATTACAATATATTATTATTATTATAGATTGGACATTGGTCGATATAACTATACTATAGGTAGGTATATTTTGTATGCTACACAAAATTAATGGTTACCAAATTTGATTCACCTAAAAACTGTAATATATTAAGTACCTACTACATAGTATAGGTATTATGTATTTAATATCTAACCCGATAAATATTGCTCAATAAATGTAGACTATAAAAGCAATAGCTGTGTATATCAATTATTTATCTATTTATTAATTTGATCTTATGCTCATGTTTAGATATACAATACCTATACTATGTAGTAGGTACATAATATATTACAGTTTTTAGGTGAGTTAAATTTAGTAATCATAAATTTAGTGTAGCATACAAAATATACTGCAACAGGTTCTAAATAATACAATATTAATACAATAACTTATATAGGTATGTTTAATTATGAGTATTATATAAAATAAACTTTTTAACAAGTAATACTTATTAACGCACCCATATTATTTAACATGGGCTGGACTATATGGGATGGTTCTTTTATACTTGAATTAGATAGTAGTTAACCGGTAGTACAAGTAGTACTGGTAGTATGGTTTAACCTAACCGGTAGTACTAAATATATTACAATTTTTAGGGGAGTTGATTGAGTTGTTTGAGGTAATGTAATTTGGTAATTATAAATTTTATGTATGATACAAAACTGCTGCAGATACTATATAATACAATAATTTATTATAAACTAATAGATCTTTATGTATTTAATTAAATTCTGGCAGTTAAATTGTATAATGATATGGCTATACTATTTGATATTACCTATGTAGGTAAGTTTAGTTATGAGTATTAAGTGATCAATTAAACTATTTGATGAATAATTAGCTACATTTATTAAGCATCGTTTGATAGATTTAATCATTAGCATAAAATCAAATTAATAAATAACAATTATTAATCGATATACACAGCTATTTTGCTTTTATTATCTGTTTATAAAGCAACGCACCTAAATCGTTTGACATGGGCTCGAATATGTGGTAAAATTTAAATTATTAAATATACAATATACTATGTAGTGGGTACTAAAGTTTTTAGGTTAGACACATTTGGTGTAGCATACAAATGATGCTACAGATTTTAAATAATGCAATATTACTAAACAAAATAAAAATTTATGTATAAAATTAAAGTCTGGATATTAAATTGCATGATTATATGACTATATACCATTTGAAACAAATTATATATGTAGGTTTAATTATGAGTATTATATGAAATAAACTATTTAATACATAATAAATTAATACTTGATTTTATTATCTACAATTTTTATTATTTATAGTTTATGCGCAACGCAACTATCTCATTTGACATGGGCTGGATTATATGGGATGGTTCTTTTATACTTGCATAGACAATAGTACAATATAACTAACCTACATGTATACTGTTAGTACCCACTTAATTCATTACAGTTTTTAAGTGACTTGATTGGTTGAGGAAACTATAAATTATAATGCTGCAGATATCAATATTAATAAACTAATAGATCTTCATGTATTTCATTAAAGTCTGTTAGTTAAATTGTTTGATTATATGCCTATACTATTTGATATTGCTTATATAGGTACGTTTAGTTATGAGTATTCAATAAGTATAGTTTTTAAATAAGTAATTGATAAACAACAATAATTAGTTCAGCGGCGTCGCGTCGTTATTATCATATACAGGCTTGAATATATGCGTCGGAGTGTTAGATTTTTTTCGCGTATCACGGTTTAAGGCCCAGTTGTACCGTCGTCGGTTAAACAGTGATTAAGATTTAATCTATGATTAACGATGTTGGGTCGTTGTACAGTGCTGGTTAACTTGTTAATCAATGATTAAATGACCAAATAGTTAACCATCCAGCAGACCCCAGTTAAACACTGATTAGTTAATTTTGGTGGATTGTTATCTATTATTATAATTTTTTGACACTATTATATTTTAATTTTTAATTTTTGTATAATATAATTCATGATATAATTGAAAATTGTGTTAAAAATATTATTTTGAAATTTGAAAAATGAATAATATTACGGATGACGATTCTGACTATGAGGATGATGAATTCAACAACTTGGCATTATTGTTGTATTTCCCTAGACGACTACGAGTATTCAGACCACGACTTGATCATTTTACTTATTGGAAGGATGATGAATTCTTTAATAGATTTCGATTATCCAAAAATACAGTTAATTTCTTAGTTGATTTTATAGGCGACCGCATCTGTTCTCGTACTGATTTGTAAGTACTAAGTTATATTTTACATTTTTGAAATGCAGGCACCAGTATATGTTGTATTCAGATGCGTTACCCCGTAATTGCAAAATCCTACATTTTAACTGTAATATTATGTACCTACTTTACCATATAACCGAATAACTGACTTAGAATATTATACACAACAATGGACTCCTGTATAAAAATCATAATAATTACTACATACTAAACATAAATAATCTTGTCTAAAAATGTATCATTTTATAATGTTAAGTTGTACAAAATAAGTTACATAATACTATACAGTTGAAAGTGGAAAGTCTTATATACTATTTAATTGAAATTAAGTTGTTGTTTCTATACAAGTTATCTTGCCATTCATTAATGATTTATTTTATTTGTGTAATTTTAATTGAATTTCTAACAGCTTAAATTTTGTTATAGGAATCATGCTGTAAGTCCTGAACACAAATTACTCCTTACCTTACGATAATATGCAACAGGCTCCATGTTGATTGTTTGCGGTGACTTCATGGGAATCCATAAATCAACAGCCAGCCGTATAGTAAAACTTGTCTCCCATGTTATTGTTACATTATGTTCACAGTTTATTCATTTTCACGCAATGAAGTTGACATAAAAAGGGTGAAACAAGACTTTTACAACATTGCTAAATTTCCTATGGTTATTGGTGCAATGGATTGTACTCACATAAAAATAAAATCCCCTGGAGGAGACAATGCAGAAGTGTACCGGAACAGAAAAAGCTTCTTTTCCATAAATGTACAAACAATATGTGATGCCAATTTAAAAATTCAAGACATTGTAGCTAGATGGCCTGGATCTTCCCACGATTCTACAATATTTAATAATTCAAAAGTAAGAGGCAAGTTTGAAGGAGACGAAATGAAAAATAGTATTTTGGTAGCCGACAGTGTATATGCTTTGCGTAGCTATGTTATGACCCTAGTCAGAAACCCTGACACAGTTATGGATTCACTATCAGGGATTTCTGCAGTTGCTGTAGATAGATATAATAAGTCTTTAATCCGAACTCGAAACATTGTTGAAAGAAGCTACGGTGTTTGGAAACGGTGATTTCCTATTTTAGCTACTGGAATAAATGTAAAAATTACATCATCTCAAAGTATTATTGTAGCTACTGCAGTACTCCATAATATAGCCTGTAACTTTGGAGAAATTACACCAAGGGTTACAGCTGAAATAGAATCTTCAATTCAAATCACAGACTTCTGTAATCCAGAAGATAATAGAACTGGTAGAAATGCAATTAGTATTAATAGAAAGAGATTGCTTCGATATTTCCAAAATGTGCTTTAAAATTATAAATTCACTACATAACAATGTACAATGTCAACAGAAATTAAAGCTTATTTAATTTAAGTGTTGATAACAAAAATAAGAACATAATAAAAGAATGGTCAGTCTTTACAAAATACAGTTTAAAATTATAAATTCACTACAAAACAATATACAATATCAACAAAAATTAAAGGTTTATTTAATATAAGTGTTAATAACAAAAATAAAAACATAATAAAAGAATGGTCAGTCTTTCCAAAATACAGTTTAAAATTATAAATTCACTACAAAACAATATACAATGTTAACAAAAATTAAAGGTTTATTTAATATAAGTGTTAATAAAAAAAAAAAAATGGTCAGTCTTTTATTGAGCATTTTTCAGTTTCTATCGGTTGCTTTTTCCTTTTGCAGTAGCAATATTTCTTGTGTCAACTGCAAATTTTTTATTTCAACTGTATGCTTTTCAGCCATCATTTTCAATTCGGTGTCTTGTTTTTGTTGTATTAATATCATCTTCAGTTTGTGTTGTATTTGGTGGTTTTCTGGTGATGAAGATGTATTATAGATGACTGATGTTTTATATGCATCTTCTGGAGACTTTGCTTCTAATAAATTTAAATTATTATAAAAGTATACTAATTTGACTCGCGTTTAAAAATTATATTATAATATAAATACCATTATCAATTAATGTGCTTGGTTTAAAAGGTTTGTCTTGAAACTGAGATAATTTTCTTGCAACAGATGATTTAAGTGGATTTTTGGAAGATGATAAACACTCACTTTCTATAATACGAAAAACATCAATAATATAAAAATGTTAAATCAAATATTAACATATAATGTATAATAATATGTACCTTCAATAGAATTGTTCAATTGTTTAAAAAGTGTTCTTTTAACTTTTGAAGGTGACAGCTTAAGCTCTGGTAATTAGTATAACCTTAAAAAAAAATATAATTAAATCCCTTGAACATAAAAAAATGTAATTATTAAATTATAAATACATTAATTTAATTAACAGATAATGTTCTTAAATATAGATTCAATTCACTCTTATATACTTAAGCTAACAACAAAAGTTTCGATTAGTCGAACGTAAATTTACTATATGTTGCGAGTGAATCAAAGAGAAATACATAGTGCTATTATATTATATCCTCAAACAATTTTTATACAATACTAGGTATATAATTTTTATACAATATCTAGTATTTTTATATCTATATTTAGTGAGGTAATATAAGTTTTGTAGTTCATTTTCATTAATTGTAATTTGTAATAGTTACAAATTACAAACAAAAAATTTTATAATGCAAACATGGCAGATAACTAAATTTGGTTATTTACCTGTATGTTTTGTGTATTTTTCTGGCTTATAAGTTTTATCTAAACCACTGTTGTCGTAGCTGCTGTCATCAATGTTGCCTTCGTTACTAGATATTACTATATATGAATAAAAATAATTTAAAAACCGATTTTAAGAACAATTTAAAAATCTAAGTAATTTCTAAATAATTGAGGATAATACAAATTATTTAGATTAAATTAATCACCTTTTTTGTCACTACTATTCAAATGGATCAATGAAAGAGGATCTTCAATAGCATTTTGATCCAATTTACTGCTATTGTGTGATGGTATCTTTGGTGTTTTTATTTTATTGTCTTGTTTAAAGTCCATGATATAATTTGTTGGTCGACGGTGCCGTTGATTATGAGTTGACTTATCTTCTTCATAAGTTGACAACTCGGATATTTCTTGGGCCATTATCAGTTTAGCATGTGCATCTTCTAAACTTGCTATTATAATAAAAATAATATAAACCTTACAATTATGATATAATTATTCAGATAATTAGTCAAGCAAATTACCTATATTTCGAGATATAGGCCTTCCTTGAAATAATCAAATTCCACTTCATTCGGTTCAGTACGCCGGACAACATATTTTTTAGGATTTTTTTATATTTTTCTTTGGCCATGCACAATAGCCATTCTTAAACCAATAACTTGGGACAACTTCAACACAATTTTCTTCATCAAAACATA
The DNA here is from genome assembly GCA_008086715.1 of Sitobion miscanthi. Taxonomy (NCBI): domain Eukaryota; kingdom Metazoa; phylum Arthropoda; class Insecta; order Hemiptera; family Aphididae; genus Sitobion; species Sitobion miscanthi. The sequence goes on along the minus strand of CM017805.1, from coordinate 29,508,454 downwards.
CAATTGTCCACATATTAAAGTATTTACAAGTCTGAAAAATATACATTAACATTTAAATAATGTTTTCACAACAATTTATAATGTCAATTATGAAATAATAAAAAGATAAAAAGATTAAAAGCCAAAAAGTGATGCTAAATTAGTAAAAAAAACAACCAATAATATTATATGGATAGGTACCTACCTAATATAATATTTTTTTAATTTATAATATTTACAAAAAATATATGTATATATATTTTTTTTAAATATTATCAGTTAAAGCATAAATAATTGGACCAGCTATTTTTTGTTCATCCAATTCAAATAATATAATTTTTGTTTTTATACAACCATAAGACCAATACTTATAATTTTCTGATAGATTATTCACTTCATAAATGTTTAAAAATGTTGAAGTAATAGGATTATCATAAAAAGCTTTTTTAGTTTCAAATATTTTTCCAATAATAACAATGTTGTTTCTTGATGTAGGTTAACTATATTTTCAAGTTTTATAATTTCATTTGATTTGTTTAATATATAAGAGTCAGCTTTAGACCCAACTTTAATTTTTATATGTTTTAGATATAACTTTTTATATTGTGTTCCAACAATATTTTCTAAAAGAGGTCCTTTAGTATGTTTATGTTTCAGTTTTTCACATGTTATCAAATTATTATCAGGATTTTTAACTTCAATAGAGTTTTTTTCATTCAATCGTTTTATTATTTGATGCAGTGTTTACGTACCATCTTTTTTAATTGTTTTAAATAATTTTCAAATGGAAAAGCGGAAATATTATCCAAAGGACCAAACTTTTTATAATCCTCAGCAACATGAATTAGTCCATGAACATTAAAGGACATTAAGTGTCTTCCATACAACGGTTACAGAGTTTTGAACAAAATAATTTAATAAATTTTGCGCATATTCTACATAGTTGTCCATATTGTTTGACAGTAAAATAGTCATAGCTACATTCAATGCCATAAAATGTTTATAACAGTCATTATTTAAAATATTTTTAAAGACTATTAGTCCACTATAAATTAATATTTGACGAAATTCCGTAGCTTTGAATCTATTTAAATCACATAACCCTCTTGGCTTTTGAGAAAACTCACAAGGTACAGAGCATCTTAATGACAAAAGTGAAGAAGATAATTTTTTTGTTGTTAAGCTAGGTAATCTTACATTTAAAGGGCCTTTGTCAATCCGAAAATGAATTAGTTTGCGCATTATACCGATACAAGTTAGGTGCATGTAATCAAGACCAAATAAGCATGTTATATCAATAGGTAGTTCTGACAATATAGAAATTGCACTTCCAACATGATGTTCTTCATGCTTTCTACTGATGTAATCATTATGGGTACGTTTTATTGTATTTGGATGATAAGGAAAACAAGTTCTGTTTTTAAGGTATTCCCTTTCATCAGAACAACGGGTGCAAGAATCAAATCCAGAGTGCCTTTTGGTTTTTAAAATAAAACTTTTTGCAGGTGCATCTAAGCTGAAACCATCAATCTCTACTTGTTTGGTTGTACCATCAATACTTACCAAAATGTATCAATGCATTAACTTCATTAACAAAATCTCTTAAAATTCATTTGAGTTTTTAGGTTTTTCATGACCCCAATATATACCAATAGGAAAAACTAAATTGTTTAGAGGGCGTATGTAACCAAGAATGGGCCAAAATTGACTACAGCTACTTTTGGATAAAGGTAGTCCGTCTATTCCAATTACCACTTTAATTACATCAGTATCACCTATTTCAGTATAACAAAAATATTATTTAATAGCAGAACCTAAACCAAAATGATGATAATAACCAGAATTAACAATTTTGAGATTTTGAGCATTAGTTCCTGTTTTTAATATTGTTCGGGCATCTTTTGGCATTTCTGGAAGGCCAGGTATACTTTTAAAAATTAGCAATAATCCATTTAAAGCATTTTGCGGAATATTCAAAATTAACTGCCCATTCAGCCAGTCTACATTTTACTTCTGAGCATAGATCTGCTGTAGGTACTCGAGTAGGGATTGGTAATTGATTAGAATGAGAATAATTATCAGTATCATCTAGAATAGATGTTTCAGGAATATTATCCAATTGAATTGATATAGCTGGACATATTTCAGAAGTATTAGGTAACTCAACAGCAGTATTTTCATTTTGAATATTTATAAAAGCAGTATTATTTTCGGCACAATTTTCATTGACATTTTCAGATTCATATAAAACCTCGTATAAAACAGAATCAAGCTCTTCTCGAATCCTACGCCTTTTGGTTCTATTACTTAAAAATGTCTAAACAAATTAACACATATATAATATTATTATTATACAACAGGAATAATGAAATAGGTATATTATTGTTAATGCTTATATTAGTTATTAATATGTTAATCAGACAAAAAATGTTAGTACCTAGTTGGATAATTCAATATTTTATACTTAGGTAGTTCAATTTTATTAAATTTAATTGAATTCTTAGGTACTAGCTATGATTAAATCAATAAATTAGGTAAGAACTTAGATGATATAATATATACCTCATATAATATTATTACTTATACATATTGAATATTTATATCCATACCTATACCTCGTACTTGTGAAATATAATTGTTGTTTAATTTATTATTAGATAAGTAATATACATAACCAAAACCTAAATATGAGGACCTCTGATTTGCCCACCTGCCCAGTTCATCCCTAATTGGGTAGGTATAATATTATATTAATTTTGAACTTAATAAAACCAGTCCCTACATGACACATTTGTTTATATAACAATATTAATAATACTTAATATTTTTACACCAATTGCAAGAATTTTTATAAATATTCGTTATACTAGGTAAATACTTCAAAAACATACAACTATTTTTTTTATTTATTTTGTAAGGTACCTATAACAGCTTTATTACCTACCTATATGATATTATAGTTTTACCATGTAAGCGCATAAAAATCTCTCAAATTTACAATTTTGAATGCATCTCAAGTTATTAAAACTGAAGCAAACTGTAAATATACTTATGTACTTAATATGTATTATTGCCATAGTGACATTATTAGTACCTAAATATTATATATACAAATAATTAGTTTGTACATAGAGGTACTGACAATGAGAACGCACCTACATATTAAATAGATTTGATACTGAATCATCAATAAAAATATTATGAGCAGATACCTATATACCGTATTAGACACAATTTCCATTTATATAATATATAAATATGATGGAACAACACTAGTGTTATAAACTATAACTATAAATATTTAAGTATTTTGTTTATATGATTTAATTAATAATTAATACTTAAATAGCTTACTTGAATAGATTGAAACGGATTAAAATAGCTCTGACGTTTAATGTAGGTAATAAACAATAAAATATTTAATTTAATTTAATAAGTTTATTGATATGAACTTCATGTGTCACATCTCACAGACAACAGTCTCACTTCACAGTTCATAGTCTGCACTCTGCACTATAATAATATGATACTTAGAAGGTATAGTATTGCATACAAAATATAATGCAATATAATACCAGGTATTACGAAAAAAGCAACTTCAAACATAAAATCAATGAAATTAACGATGCATATAATGCACAATATTACATTAACCTAGAAAGTAATAAGCAACAACGTTACTCGGTGTCGTATACAAGTATATTCGTATAACTTTTGTTTATACTTTATTTTATTATTTCATGCCTTCATGGCAAAGCAAAAATATTGTACACACTTATATTATTACACCAGCTTACACATAGATTACAAAGTACAATGCATTGCCGGGGGTGCGTTCGAAAACTCAACTCTAGTTAACTCTATAAAAAAATAGTTACCTAACTTCGTTCGGGAACGCAGAGTTAACTCCGTACTACCGTTCGGTAACGCCGAGTTGTTAGACTCCGGGTTAACTCTTTGACCCCGAAAAAATAGGTAGGTTGTTTTAATTCCACTGATAATAATGCTTATCTACGAAGATAACAAAACCAAAATTATTATATGATTAACGTATTTTCACCTAACCTACTAACGTTTTTAAGTTTTAACTTTTGATTGCTATAATATTTTTACGTATTACGTTTTTTATTATTCGGCTTTATCATGCAAATCACCGTAGAGTATAGAGGGCAAGATCATAATGTATTTGTGCCAGATGAGTTATATAACTATTTAAAAACAGGTAACTATGAAGTTTAATATTACTGTATGTATTAGGTATATCAATTTGCCATGCATTAAACCAAAATAATTGTTGTCTGTTTTAAAAATTATGTTTACTTGTGTAGTATTAGAAATAAGAGTAAAATATATATCTTAATAATTTAATATTTATGTATTCAACCAAGGTCTATCACAAATGTATACAAATTGTTATTTTTCCCTATTAGATGAACAACAGTTAAATAAATATCTGTTGGATACATTAAAAAACAAAATATCCAAAAAAACAAATACTACTGAACTCCAAGAAACCCAGACTGGCCAGACTTATTTACAACAGTTTTTTATGCGGAAACGTCTGATTGTGAGGATGAAAACGACGGTAATTATTTTATAAGATATGTGGCCAATGAACATGTGTCATATTGTGTACATATAATTACAGCATAATTTATAATATACTATACAATAGATTTTACCATTGAATGGCATCAATTGATGTTAGTAATTAAAAATTTATAAATTTGCTATTAGATTATTTTTTAAATATTAAAATAATCTGTGTATATAATACTATTTTTACTTTCTTGATTTTTAATCAAGTAAGTATGGTAATTGAAATGAAAAAAATCAGAATTTTTAAATCTTCAAGAATTTGTGTTAAATAGGAAAATAATAAAAATGTAACTCAGTAATAATGAGTAGGAAGATAATTTATCTAGCTTTAATATAAAATATTAATGAGAGGGATTTGATATCCACACCCAAGTGGTATAACCACTTGAATTCATAAAAACGTCGGCGTGAACATTCCCAAAATTTCTATTTTTCAACTTTTCTCCTTAACTATGATAGGTAGAAAGTTGATAATTCATTAAAAAGGGATCATCAAGTAAATAATAAATGTGAAATTAAAATTTTTTTTAAAAAATTATTTAATTTTTTACAGATTGAAAAAAATAAGGTTCGCTAGATTTTCATTAAGCGAAGTAGATTTCAGAAACTGGAGAACGGATTTTGTTGTTTGGGGTCTTGTTAGGTTTATATTGGCTAGGAGAAGTGCAGTGAAGATTTTCAGAACTTTTTCTCCAATCGTTAATTCACTACAAAGCTGTAAAGCTCAAAAACATCAAAAAACACCCAATAAAATTTGTTTTAACTTTTTTTTAATGGTCTGTAGTGAATAAACTATTAAAGATAAAGTACTGAAAATCTTCACTGCAGTTATCTTAACCAATGTGAATCTAACAAGACCCCAAACAATGAAATCCGCTCTCAGGTTTTGGAGATCTATCTCAAATGAAAATGATTTTTATGAGGCTGTTTACACAGACATTTTTCTGGATTCAAACTGTTATACCGCTTGGGTGTGATATCAGACAATAAATTTCTAAAAATTAAAAACCAAGAAATTTTACATGTCGATCCCTGACTTGGCAAGCGTTTTTTGTCTGATTTAGATTTTATTTATTCAGTTAATATTTTTTTATTCAAATATGATGTAATTTATTCAAAACTGGATATTTAATATAATTTTTATTCTATTTACACGCAAAGAAATCATAAAACAAATCAATATCCAAAACTACTGAAATTATTGGTATTGGAAAAATTGTAAATAATTACTTAAGGAAACTATTTATATTTTGTTTCTAGAACATACTGCTGCTGATGATATATCAAACAATAATGGTGCTAGTAATACTAAAACCAGGTAAATGAATGTACCTATTATTTTATTGAATATATATATATAATATTCACACTAATATGGTCATAAGTATGTTCAAATTTAAATATATAATTTATTAGTTGGAATAATTTTGTCTTTTCATTTTTAGACAAATCCACTACAGAAATGAACGGAGACGTGACATTAAGTAGCCCAAGTAAGATAAGTCATTAAACACATAATTTTAATAAAGTAGTTAACTTTATAAAATAAAATAAAACAAATGATATTATTCATTACTAAAGACCGGATTTATATTCTCTTAAAATACCTAAAATATGGTGCTAATATTCTCTAAAAAACCTTCAAATATTCTCATTATATTCTCTTAAAAATTTAAAAAAATATGCTAAAATATGCAAAAATAATCAATAATAATAATTTGCTTAAATATGCATTTTAAATTTTTTTTTTTCAACATTATTTTAATAGTAAGATATTAATTAGGTATTAATAGTTGCGTATTCTAATGGAATACTATTGCACTTAAATAAAAATTGGAAGTGATAAAAAAAAAAAATTATAAATGTTCAAAAAAAATTTTGTGGTACCATGATATTAAAATTCAAAATAAATACAACATTTTTCTCAAAATTTACGAAACATTCCAAAATATGTTAAATGGGTTAAATATTCTCTAACCTATAAAATATTCTCAAATATGCAAAAACAACTTGTTTCTACGCATTAGGAATTGAACGAATCGCCAATATTTTTTACTCTCATAAGACTGCATAGACCCAGTAACTATATGTAAAAACATATAAATCCGGTCTTTATTCATTACTAATAAATTATACCCTATCTAATTTGTATCTGCAGATACAGATCAATGGCCAAAAAATCATGTGTTGGTGCTTATCAATGCCTTTGAAATAAATAAACATATGTTTTCTTCGACAACCATAAGAAAGGAAAAGGTATGGCAAGTGATTTCAAAACATTTGAAAAACACTGGTATACATAAAACAGCTCTACAATGCGATAACAAGTGGAAAAATCTAAGAAAACTGTATCAAAAAAAAACAAAGGAATAAAAAAGCCACTAGTTCTGGACAAAGTGCGTTTCATTTTGAATTTGAAGAGGAATTTGATAAAATTTACAAAGATGAACCCTCTATCAGTCCAGTGTCATTAGCAGGGAATCTTATTGTAGAAGAAAATGTGACAATTTTTGACAACGATAGTACCGAAGACATGCCTAAAGCAAAAAAAAGAAAGACAGACTCCATAAATAGTATGCATTTGTTCATTGAGAAAGAAGAGGAAAACCATCAAAAAAGACACATTGAAATGATGGAACTACAAAATAAATCATTGCAGCTTCAGCAGGATGCTGTAGAAGCATATAAAAATACCATGGATCAGTTCCTAACCATTTATAAAAATAATTCTACTAAATAATATTTTTGAAGTTATGTTTGTTATAAATGTTCCTACTATTACAGTATACAATTGTTAATATATTCCATATTTATTAAGTTTTTATTATAAATATATAATTTCAAATTAATTATTATTAGTATTATACATTTGTTGTTAACAGATTTTTTTATTAAAGTAACAAAGGTATGTTATTACATTGTTTAAATTTTATTGTTATTGATAGGCAATATTTTAGGATAGACATAATTGCCAAAACTCAAATACCAAATCAAAACAAATAAATAAATATATTAAGTTAATGAAACCATAATTTGGTCTCTTTTCATACAACCAGACTGCGTATTTTCTATGTAACAAGTTAATTACTCAGCAGTAATATCGTCACCAATATTAGGTTGTTGTTCGGAAATCAAATTATTCATCCATTGATTATCATCAAACTGCAAACAAATATTATGCAGAACACAACAAGCAATTATAGTTTGTGGAATCAGTTCTACTTTTTTCATATCTAAATACTTCAAACGTCTAAAACGACCTATATCATTGAAAATATAACTGTTAATTATATTTTTATTTTTAATTTTTAATTCATAATGAAATACCTTTTAACAGTGCAAAGCATCTTTCAATGGACTGCTTAGCACGTAAAAATGAAACATTAAAAAACTTTTCTTGTTCAGAAAGGTTACCTCGATCAATATATGGTGGAATGCATCATTCCAGTATTGGATATGCCTTATCTGCAGCAATGAAATATTGACCTAGAGCATATCTAATTAAAATACCATTATTTATTTAATACATTATGTAGGTACAATGATGTACACTTGATTAATGAGTAAATGATTAATGTAATTAATATATTCACCTATTTTTGTTTTGCAAAATTTGTTCATAAATTAAAGAGTTTGTGAATATTCTTCTATCACCTACAGATCCAGGATAACCAGCAAATGCATCAATGGTTCTCAATTTATCATTACATACAGCTTGCAATGTTATTGCATGAAAACATTTTCTTGTAAGATAAGAATTAGCTGACTTCTTAGGTGCAGGTATTGGAATATAAGATTCATCAATAAAAGCTATTATATTATTCAGACAAGTCATTGACATCTTACTAAAATTATGTTGAATTTGATTCATTTGTTCAACTTCGGGCCAATTCATAATTTTTGGGGATAATCGATGTAAAACAGTAGTTACACAGACAAAACTATCATGCAGGGAACTTTTACCAATATCAAATCTGTCAGAAACTGATCTAAATATTAAATACAAATTTTATTTTATTAATCTTGTAAAAATATGGAGAATATTGTCATACATATCAAAAATAAATTGATAATTATACAGGAGCATAATAAGGAAAATAATACTAGGACATCTTTTAGTAGGATAAAACTGTCTAATTTTATTAGGTATTTAATTCTTTAAACTAACCAAAAACTATCTGGCGTAGCCAGTAACCAAATAATTGACAATAGTTGAAGCCTCTCGTCCGAACCTTTACGTCCTTCTACACAAGTTTTCTGTAGAAGTGGAGCACAAATTAGAAAACATCTTTCAAATGAGTTTGGTGACAACCTAAAGTGCTGCTGAAATTGTTTGTGAGTAAAATTTGGAATTGTCTGAGAGATAAAATCTTGCACTCTAAAAGGTTTTACTCTATTACCCCGTAAGCGATTGATGAATTCATAATCAAATTCATCATCTGAACTATCAACGTCAATCTATAAACAAATTGTATGATAAACTATTAATTAACACAATTGTATTCCAAATGTATGTTATTATAAATGTTTATCTTACAAGAACGATTTTTCTTCTTAATTCATTGTTCAATGCTTTCCCCATTGAATCTAACATAATGAATAGTTCTGTACTCTCGTGGCTCATCTTATACCTAATTATACCTAATTGAATGTTATTTATAACTGGTAGAAAAACAATAGGACAGGACGTGGTAATTAATTAGTTAACTAGTTTAGTTAACTAAAATTTTCTTATTTTAAAAATTAATATGATATAGCTTATCATTTATCAGTACGAAATGATTGATAAAAATATATCGTTCGGTTACTCGGAGTAATATGGTTTAGAGTACAGCTGATAAACTCTACTCTACTCTAACTCTAACTAAACGTACTCTACTCTAACTATTCATATTCGAAGCACCCAAAGTTGCATAAAACTTTACGGAACCGATAGTCGGCTAAAAAAACGTGACATTTTCTTGATAAGTTGAGTATTGTAATTTGTACTGTTATATCTAATTTGTTTTATTCAATATTCAGTATTCTGTGCATTATTTAGGTACATTATTATTTACTGAATATTACTGTAATAAATTAAACTTTTATTTTTGTTAATAAAATGTCATGTTGTTTGACATATTGATTAATCTTCCAACGCCGAGGCGATTTCGGGTTCGGTCAAATCCTCTCGAAGATTATGATGATTTTGACTTTAAAATTCGCTTTAAGTAAGTACCTATGTTTCTTCTTCTTCTTCTTTGCCTTTATCCCCCGCAAGTACCAATGTTTCATAAAGTATTTTGTCCAATGTACTTTTAAAAAGTAAATTAATTTATCATTTATCACAATTTAGTATTTATTTAAATTTAAATTTATTATATAATTTATTCATTTTTTATATTAAATTTTTTAAACTAATAGATTATCCAAAGAAACGTTCATGATACTTTTGCACATGATTGGAGAAAATATTGAACATAAAACTCTGAGAAATTTCTCCCTATCAGTTCAAGTGCAGATTTTAATTTCTCTCCGTTATTATGCTACGGGAACATTTCAAGTTTGTATTTTTCATAAATATAAATATTTATTAGATATACCTATATACAGATATATATGTATTTAAAATGTATAGTAAATCAAAAGAAAATGCCTGACAAGTATACTTACATAATAACATTTATAATTTTAGGCTGTTTTGGGTGATCATATCCATGTACACAAAGCTACTGTTTGTAGAATTGTCAAACGTGTTTCTTTACAAATTGCACAATTACGACCACAATATATTCAATTTCTTAACAATACTAGTAGTATAGATGTACCATTTTTGGCCCACTTTCATTTTACATCAATAAAAGATCACAAAGAAAACAATGTGCAAAAAGATCACAAAATCTAAATGCAATAATAATTAAAATATTTTTCTCTTAATCTAAATGCAATATTTTTCAAAATACTTATGTTATAATGACACATTCCTAGTACAGCAATCTCAAATAATACACATGATAACAGGGGGGTCCAAAACGCCCCCCCTGGTTCAAACAGAAAAAAAAGCATTTAAATCATGCAAATGAATCAGGTTTATATTCTCTTGTCTTAATCCTTCAAGAATATTTTATCTCAAAACTTATAAAATGCAAAATCACCCAAAATATTTTTCTCAAAACTTATGTCATTAATAATTTTAAAATCTAATTGCAATAATAATTAAAATATTTTTTCACAAATTGAAACGTAATAATAATTAAAATATTTTTCACAAAATCTGAATGCAATATTTCTTAAAATAATTTAAAAAAAAATCTAAATGCAATAATAATAAAAATATTCCCCAAAATATTTTTTCAAAATACTTATGTTATAAAGACACATTCCTAGTACATGGAATCAAGTCGAAATGTATATGCTAACAGGGGGGGCGTTTTATACCCCCCCTGGTTCAAACGGAAAATACAGCATTTCAATCATACAAATGAATCAGGTTCGGAATCTTGTCTTAATCCTTCAAGAATATTTTTCTAATCTTTTTGGTTTTGATTTCTAATTAATGTATTGAGATGGTTTATAAAGTTATTCCCATCTATATTTGTTTTATAATGTCTCCAAGCTAATGTGTCAATACCATTTTCTAAAATAAATCTTTTATCATCATAAACACTTAAAGCTTTTTTGTTTTGTTTTACAGTAAAAACATCATGTTTCTTAGTTCTAAATAAAATTTGTTTAACATATTTTGGTTCTTTTGTTAGTAAACAATTTTCGAAATCATTAAAACATATTTTATTTTCCACAACATTTTTTTTAACACCTTTGGCTTTTTTAATTTCTTTTTCACTATTTAATATTCTATGGGAATATAATTTGGATCTTTAACCTATAAATTCAGTCATAATTTTTTCATTTAACTCATCTTTAAATTTACCTAAGACTTTTTTGTTAACTAAAGGTAAACTATATATATTCTCTTTTGAATAATGTGAAGTGTCAAAATGACCTAACATAATTTTCATATCCTGGTAGAAATCATCAGTTTTTATTTCTAATATTAGTGAGTCTGTATCTGTATACAACAATCTAACTTTATTTCCATATTTTTTCTTTATTATATTATAATAAAAATCGTACATTAACAATTTAGACGAATCTAAAACACACATTCCTATATATATATTAGTTGTTTGAAAGAAATTTGGCATCTTTTCATATGGACTGCAGCTAAATTCTCTGTAAAAATGGTTATTTTGTCAAAATTTGGTTTTGCAATTAATTTTTCTAGTTGTAATGCATTATTACATAATCTTATGTCAACATGATTTCTTACATTCATGATGGTACGTCCATAAACACTGTTTTTCATTAATTTGAAATATTCTTTTTCAAACTCATTCTTAGCTTTTGATCTGAGATTAGTATTAAAATTAATATACACTTTTAACCAAGGACATTGACTAAATTCTAACACTCTGTGAATTTTTTCTATTTTTAAACCTAAATTAATATATAATATTAGTGTTTCATAATGTATTATATATTTTTTCTTGTCATACAAAGTTGTTAATAATTTTGGGAGTTGTTTGTCATCAAAATACCTTTCTGGTGCTAAAGGGAAATCTGAATGTAGATCATGAAGTTCTTTAGGATAAGTTAAATCGACTTCTAAAATATAAACTTTACATGATTCATCAGAAATATTCATTACATTAAAATCCTTCAGATTGTCAACCCATTTGAAATCTCCAGTAGGTAAATATTTACTCATTGCCCACCCATAAAGATTATTTGCATCTAAGTATTGTAAAAATATTGATTCATCCTTTTTTTTAAATTTATTCCCCATATATTTATTATTTGCTTTTGAATACCTTTGACTACATTGAGATAAATCACCTCTGATTCCATTTTCAAACATCAACATTTGGTCGACATCTGTTAATAAATCTCATTTTACTTTTGTCATTCTTAACATACAATCCCATGCAAATCCTGGTGTTGTGTAATACCATATAGGATCTAATTTATAATGTTTTAAAGAAATGTCTCTAAAATTTTCTATTATGTCTGTTAACAATAAAACATCAATCTTATTATATAAACTAGTGAATTCACGAAGATTTTGTATATTAAACACTTTCCAAATTTTTTGTGAGTTTTTATATTCCTCCAATGTTATATTTTTGTCAGTGAGAGAACTATAAAATTTTTCTATAGGAGGTAAACATTTTTCATTACATTTTTCTTCACAATCCATATACTCATAGGGATAAGCTAACTTTCTAGTAACTAAATCTAAATGTTCTTCAGAAAAATATTTACTAAGTTCTTTAAATTTGTTTCTTAAAATTAATTTTGAATCATTTCTCAAATTATTTACTAACTTCTCTAAAGAACTCAGTAAAAATTTTAATGAATCTATAAATCTTAATTCTGTAAATAATACTTTTTCTTCGCCATTCCTAGTTACTACACGGTGCATCATTTTTGAAAAAGAAATATATTTTTCCTCATTATTTGCGATTAATTTTATTTGTTCATCATCGTTTCCAAATTCCTTTATAAATAGATGGGCATCATAACCTGAAAGATTGTGAAAAACAATTGGTATAAAACGTGGATTTTTATAATTAAGATTGCATATAGAATGTGCGGCTCCTCTATATTCTCCAAATAAATGGTCATGATCCTGAACTTTCCACATATTTATATTTTTATTTTCTAATTCTTTTTGAAGCATATCTTCATAATATTTTAATTTTTTAACATCTTCAACACCATCTTTAATTGTTTTAAATTTTTTATAATATTCAACAGTGTCATTAATTATTTTAATTTTTTTCTCTAACATTGGAAATAATTCAGATAAAAATCTTTCACAAATATGACATTTGTCTGATTTGTTATAATTATTTAATTGTTCTGCGTTCAATGTTTTCATAGGAACTATTTCATCATATATTTCAGAAATACTTATTTCTTCATTTTTCATACATTCAAAAAATTGTTCAGCTACGTTTGGACCAGAATATACTACTAGAGGTTTATAACCACCATTACTATACTTAATATAATAACAAAAATTATTTGGTATATGTTTTTGGTAACAATTATTAAAAGACTCTCCATCACTTGGTTCACATGTGTAGATTGGTTGTTGTGTAGTTTCAAAGTCAGCAAAAATTATAAAAGGGACTCTTAACGAATGATTATAATTTTTAAATTTTAAAGTTTTTTATAAGGTTTTGGTAGAACTATTTTAGCTGCTTTATTATTAGAACAATAATGTTTATGGTCCTTTAACGTATTTTCTGTATTAAAACTATTTAAACACATTTTACATAAAAATATTTTATGACCATCTTTTGTCATTTGACTTCCACAAAGTTTCCATAAATTCTTAATCCAACAATAATGACCTTTATTCTCATTATCCTCTCTTAAATACAACAAATCTATATGATTTGTTTTTTCATTTGTAGTTATTTCTAATGGTACATTTATATGCTTATTTTTTTCTTCTAGACAGTAAATATTAATAGATAAATTATAAATTAATTTAACAAATTTTGAAACATCTTTGGTACTTACTGGAAATTGTATTTTCAATTTTTTAAATACATCATCATATTCATTTTCCCATTGTTTATATTTAGTTACTCTTTGTGCGTGTTTTTCAACAGGGTGTAAAGCTGAGAGTATGGCCCAAAGAAAACATTTGTCATCATTATTTTCGACATTTATTATAGAATGTTTATTTTGAATGTTTTCAGGTAATTTAATATATGAAGAACCTTTAAAAGGATTGTATTTATTTATATTTATTCCCAAACTTAAAATTTGATGAAGTCTCCATTGTGAATTTTTCATTACAAAATCTTCTATTTCATTTACAATTTTAATTTTTGCATTTGTATAATAAATATTTAAGCCAGAATTTGTTGCTAAAATTGTATTTGTTGATTTAAAATTACATTCTTTATATTCCATATTTTCTTCATTATTACCTCTCTTATATACAGCAAGAGACATAATATTAACTTTTAAATTTTCCTTTTTTAATGCTTGTTTAAGTCGTCCTATTATTGGATAATCTAAACGATTTAAAAAAAAACTTGTACATCTTTAATACCCATATTACTTTCAATAATATAAGTTATTAATCTACTTTGAAATGCTGTTTCTTCAGTTTTTAAAACAGGTCTAATCGTGTTTTTATTTTCAAACATTTTTGCATTAAAATTGAAAACTCTATGTGGTTTTGGTATTCTCTCTTGTTTTGTTCCTATGCCATTGTTTTGATGACGAATAGACTGCAAATGTTTCGACCAACTGTTGTATTTAACAGTTAAATTACAAATATTACAAGTTTTATCTGTTTTTGGTATTCTCTCTTGTTTTGTTCTTATTTGTTTTGTTTCTATACCCCTGTATGTTTTTCTAAATCGAGGTATAATTGTTTGATCCCTTTCATTGTTTTGATGACGAATAGATTTCAAATGTCTAGACCAATTTTTGTATGTAACTGTTAAGTTACATTTAACACAAGTTTTGTTATTCATTTTATTATTGTTAACGTTTCCTTTAACATTGATTTCAATTTTTTTATGCGTTCCATTTATTATATAGAATATTATTTTTTTTTTACATTCAATTTTTTAATAAAAATAATTTTTATTAAAAACAGCATTTAAATCATACAAATACACATGCTAATAGAGAGGTCCAAAGCGCCCTCCTTGGTTCAAACGGAAAAAAACAGCATTTAAATAATATTAAGATCCCATATTAAATTCACACATTTTAATATTTCTTAAATCTTGAATCTTCTTAATTTCATCTAGATAAAAATGACTATAATCACCCGTTGTAATAATTTGCTCATTAGTTATTTTACAAAGTTCTAACCAAGTTGGTGAATGTATTACTTTAGAAACATAAGGCTTTCCATTTCCAAAATCAACATCTCCTTGATTAATAATGAAAATATTTCCATCAATTGGAATTTCATTTAGATTATATTTAACATTCTCAGAATTTTCATAATATTCATAAACACAAAATTCCACATAACATTTGTTATTTTTTATACTTTTTTTTATATTATTTTTCATTAATTTCAAAAATTATAATTTTTTAATATTTCTTGATTAATTGGTATACCTTTGTATGTTTTATTTAATCTAAAAGGTATAATTGTTTGATCTCCGTCATTGTTTTGATGACGATAAGATTTCAAATGAGCAGCCTAATTTTTACAACCAACTGTTAAATTACATTTAACGCAATATTTGTCAGGACGTGTTTTTTTATTTAATACATTAATTTTATTACATGTATTAATTTCTTTAATTAAAAGTTCAATTTTGTTTAATCCTTCCATTCTTTATTATATTCTTTATTATTTTTTTTACATTCAATTTTTTAATAAAAATAATTTCTAATAAAAAAATTATTTATAATTTTGTTTTTTGTAAATCTTCGTTATAAAAACTCCCTTCAATCACTTCATTATTTAAATCTATAATTTTATAAGTAATGGGATTTGTGTTTAAAATTTCATTAAGTATAAATATTTCTCTTGTCCAATTATTACTATATTTATTACCAAATGTTTTTTTATATGCTTTTATTCTTACTCTGTCACCTACACTAAATTTAATTTTTGGATTAGGTTTGTTTGTTGAAGAAAACAATTTGTGTAGAACAACATCTTTGTTAGATTTATTTACTTCACAAGGTTTCATACCAATAGATCGATGTATGTCTTTGAAATTATATTCATCTATTAAACTTTGTAAAATTTTAATTCATTTTTTAGAATTTGTGACTTCAAAATGTAATCTCATTTTACCGTTTAATGTCCTATTAAATCTTTCAATAATTGACGATTTTTCTTCATTTTGGGTGTGGTACAATTTAATTCCATATTCTTGCAAAACTTTTTTGTAATGTTTATTTTCAAATAACAAACCTTTATCTGCGTGAAGTAATTTTGGGGCTTGATGATTTTGTGATTTTGCCAGTTTTATTATTTTTTCAAATGTTTTTGAAACACTAATTCCATCTTTCTTTTTGAGTGATAAAGCCCAAGAAAATTTTGAAAACGTATCTATAACAGTTATTATATAAGAATTACCTTCATTTTCATCTGAATAATTTCTCATTATAACTAAATCAACAGCCCATAAATCATCAATACTTTTAGTAAAAATTCTTCTTTTAGGAAATCTTATTCTAACAGGTTTATGAAGTTCTTTAGCTAATACCATTTCATCTGTATTATTTAATTTTTTATTGGGAATATTATGTTCAATTGTAGGATTTTTTATAAATTTACTTTTATTTGTGTTACAGATGAAACATTTTGATGAAATTCTCCATCTACCATTAACTGTTTGAATTTTAGTTGCATCAATATTTTTTGTTTGAATTTCACATTTAAGACAATGTATTAGATCATCAACATTCATTTATATATTAGTAAAATTTAAATAAATTTTTTATAGTTTTTATAAATTCTAAACATAAATGTCCACATACAGGTAGATCATCATAATCTTGGATTTTGTCATCGGACCACTTAAGATTATCTTCACCTAAATATTTTACAAGTTCTGGTGGAGGAGACATTCCAAATGCATCGAAATAAAATTTTTTATTTTTATTTTTTCCATGCAACCCAATGTGATCCTTCTTGAGTAGAATTATTTAAATTTAATATTCCACATTCATTTAACCATGGTTTAAGAGGTAATTCATCTCTCATGAAACAACCTCTGAATATTTTTATATTATTTCCAAATTGTATTATGTCAAAATTACTCAGCGGTTCAATTTTTAGATTTTTTTTATTTTTTAAATTTTTCATAAATTATGATTTAATGAAATTGTTCATTTTTTCGATTTGTTTTTTTTTTCAATCCGGAACCTTTATTTTCTATTGCTTTATTATGTCGAATTGTTTCTTTTTCAACTACTTTTTTATGTTTGAAATCATTAAAACTGTTTACAATTGAAGTTACACCTCCAACTAACGCACTAGCTGCACTTATACCTGCACAAATTAATGGTAAAAATCCACCTTTTTTATCTTTAATTTGTGAATTTTGAATCTCTAACCTTGTTCCAGAATTTTTTTCCTTAGCCTTTTTTAATTTTTCTAATTGAATTTTATCTAAATAATAAATATTTTCTCCTTTAAATATTTTGTTACTAGTAATTTGAAATGTTGCATGAGTATTATTTTTATGAGCTTCTTGTAATTTTTTAATTTGGTAATTATTTAATTTGAAGTAGTACATTTTATAATATAAAATATTATAAAATTTATTCACATATTAAATTCATTCCTAAACGTCTATTTATTATCTTATCATTGCATATGCAGTTAAAATAGCCGGAATTTTTTCAGACATAGAACAATCAGAATCCTTACATCTTTCCAAGGCTTTTCGTTCTAAAATTTTATCAGCAATATGTCTTGATTTAATGTCTTTATGGTTTTTGTAAAAATAACCATATTCTCTTGCAGCTTCATTTAATTTATTGATTGATTGTATATTTTGTTCTTTATTTTTCTCTAAATTTGTAAATGGTCCTAAATATTTATATTTAGGATAATGCATCGGAGGTAAAAATTTACAATTCAAAAATCATTAAAAAAACCTGCACCTTTTATAATTTTCTTTGGTAAACTTGAAATAAATTACCATAAATATATTGGACCTTTATTAGGAATGTCAATTACTTTTTCCATTTTTTTAATACAAAAATTAAGAATTTCAAGTTTGTCATCATGGTAATAATTATTCCCCGCTCTTTCTTCACTATATATATAATATATTTTTTCTCTTAATTGCTTTATATTATATTCTATGTCATTTGTTATTTAATTTGGTAAATTATTAACATATTGTAGTAAATATTCAATACCTTTACGGTCATCTATTAGATGTTCCATTTTTATTTTAAATAATTTAAAAATACCAAGTTTTTCATTATGGAAACCATAATTTCCTGCTTTTTCTTCAGCTGCCATTAAATTACATCTTTCATTTAATTGTTTCATATTGACAATCCAATGAAATTCAATTTCGTTATCTGTATAATTCATTACACCTACTCCTTTATTTTTTGTTGCTTTTGTAGGGTTTAAAATTTCTGTTGTTGGTATTGTAGATTTAAATTTTCTTTTGGTAAATAATTTATATTGTCAATCCCTAAACTTAATTTAAAATTTTTGTCCTATGTAAAATAATCTTTTGTTGTTACTTTAATGTAATTACCATTATTTTCAAACTTCATAATTGAAGAGAATAAACTATTTAAATGCACAATTGAATAATTTCCTTTTAATTCGGTTTTACTATTTTTTAGTAGAAATAATACCTTTAATATTTTTTATAAAACCTTGTGTATAAAACATTACTTTCTTTGTATCTCTTATTTTATAAAAAAATATCTGAATGACATCTTTCATTTAATTGTTTCATATTGACAATCCAATGAAATTCAATTTCGTTATTTGTATAATTCATTAAACCTGCTCCTTTATTTTCTGTTGCTTTTGTAGGGTTTAAAATTTCTGTTGTTGGTATTGTAGGATTTAAATTTTCTTTTGGTATTGTTGGTGTTTTATTTGAATTCATTTTTTTCCAAATAGGACTAATCATTTTAATATATTTGTCACTTTTACTTGATTTCAGTTTTTCTGTTGATTTGACATTATTTTGGTATATTGCTTCTGTTTCAATTAATATTTTTGCATAATTTTGGTAATCTTCATTTGTATAAAATTCTGGTTTTGTAACATCTGAATGAGTTAACAATCTCCACATACCTAAAGTTAATATATGTTTTTTTCCGTTTAAAATTATGTCATCAAAGTCAAATATTATTGAATATTTTCCAATCATGTGTCCAAAATTTTCTTTAAAATGTATTCCAAATGTATTATTTGGATCTAAAGCTGGTAAATATTTTTGAGCATTTTCTCCTATTATTATATTTGGAGGCATAGGAGAATTATTTGTTGTTTTTCTCGGAGAACTTTTAGGTGTTTCAAAATCCTCTGTATTTAATAATCGTAA
The DNA here is from genome assembly GCA_008086715.1 of Sitobion miscanthi. Lineage (NCBI taxonomy): Eukaryota > Metazoa > Arthropoda > Insecta > Hemiptera > Aphididae > Sitobion > Sitobion miscanthi. The sequence continues at coordinate 29,488,805 of CM017805.1, read as the reverse complement.
TACCTCGGGATTACGAGATTTATAAGGAGTTGTAGGTATTAACATTTTTTGAATATCGTGATCTGTTTTAATTGCAATCTCTTTAACATCATTAATAGAAGATTCAACTTTAGATAAGCCTTTTAACATTGGCTTAAAATTTTTTACTTTTTCTTATGCTGAATCTTTTTCTATAGTTACTTTTTAAATTGTTTTTAATATTAATTATTTTTTCTAATTTTGCTGGTGAATATTCATTTTCTTGTAATTTTTTTATATTATTTTCATCTTCATCTTCATCTTTTTTTCAAATTATTTAACTATTTTTCAGAGTGTAATAAATCTGAATTTTTAAATGTATTTTTTAAATTTAGTTTAAGATGAATTAATTCTTTAATATTTTCAGGTTCGTTTTCTAAATTAGTTCCTTCCTTAAAATTGTTTTGTGTTTCTGGTGGCTCTGAAAATGTGACTTTTTTTAAATTTTTTTTTATTATTTTTTTTTATTATTTTTCTTAAATTCTTTTGATTTTCTTTAACATTCATTTATTATATAACATATTATTTTTTATTAGTTTTTCAAATTTATAGTAGAAACGATTATTAATCAAATCGATTATTATAAATTCATAGTCATTTTCCCAACAATCTGAACATAAAGTTTTAAATTCATTTAAAGAAAAAGTATTACTTAAAAAATCATCCCAAACATTTTTTATATATTGAGTTGATTTAAAAGCAATTAAAAGAGTTAAATTATTTCTTATATATTGTTTATTTGCTGAACTATAACATTGATTTAAATAAATAACTGAAATGTCTTTTGGTCTTGATCTATTCATGTATTCATAAATAGGTTTTTGTTCATCTAAAGCAGGGGTCGGCAACCCGCGTAGCAATTTTATGCGGCCCGCGATAATAATTTATAGTTAGTTTAAAAATATTATACAACACGTTATCTTTGCTGATAAAAATTGGGATTTCTCACGAGAAGTTAGTTATACAGTTATTGAACAAAAATAGATATTATGCATAGAAACATTGTACACGTTATCTACGTTTCGTTAAACATCGATAATAATTTATTATACAAAACGAAATACGACTTAGTATTACTGAATTGATTTTCTAGTGAAGTGTAATCGTCTCAATTCTGTGTTTCAAATTTTTGTACATGTAACTCTATGGTACAGTGATGTACTTAAATAAATTAAATTTTAAATTACTACAATATTTTGTTTAAATAAAATAAGGTGTATTCAAATTATGGCTCGTGAAAAAATTTATTTTTATTTTTTGGCCCTTGACACCAAAAAGGTTGCCGACCCCTGATCTAAAGGAATGTGATCAAATACAACTAAGCTGTGATTAGAACGTGATGTTCACATTCGTCTACAGATATTATGTCTGTATTAGTTATATAAAAATAAATCTCAGGTATACCTTCAAATATTTCTACTAGTTCATTATATATTGGTTGATCAATACTTTTTGTAAAAATATATACATTTTCATACTTAGTCCAATGACTTAGAATTATACTCCTCAACACAGTTGTTTTACCATAACCTGATGGACCGAACAACATAAGTCGCATAGGTAAATTAAATAAAGATTTTTTTTATTTTTTATTTTATATGGTTTTATTGCAATAAATTCCATTTTTATAATAAAAAATTTTTTATTTTTACTTATATAAATAATGTATAATATTTTTAAAAAGTATAATCCTTTTATTGAAAGAGTTCAAACTAAAACATGTATACCTACAAATAACATGACGAAGATCTTTTATATAATTTTTATTATGATGATGTTAATCCATACATAAAAACTAATCCAATAATGTACATACCAGTTAAAGGAAATTTTCAAACTATAGAAATACATATTATAGACCAAAATGGTAAATAATATTATTTTGATGATTATTATTTATCTTCGTCATGTTATGACTGTTAAAGATCCAAATTATATTCCCATAGAATATTAAATAGTGAAAAAGAAATTAAAAAAGCCAAAGGTGTTAAAAAAAATGTTGTGGAAAATAAAATATGTTTTAATGATTTCGAAAACTGTTTACTAACAAAAGAACCAAAATATGTTAAACAAATTTTATTTAGAACTAAGAAACATGATGTTTTTACTGTAAAACAAAACAAAAAAGCTTTAAGTGTTTATGATGATAAAAGATTTATTTTAGAAAATGGTATTGACACATTAGCTTGGAGACATTATAAAACAAATATAGATGGGAATAACTTTATAAACCATCTCAATACATTAATTAGAAATCAAAACCAAAAAGATTAGAAAAATATTCTTGAAGGATTAAGACAAGATTCCGAACCTGATTCATTTGTATGATTGAAATGCTGTACTTTCCGTTTGAACCAGGGGGGGTATAAACGCCCCCCCTGTTAGCATATACATTTCGACTTGATTCCATGTACTAGGAATGTGTCATTATAACATAAGTATTTTGAAAAATATATTAAGAAATTTTGCATTTAGATTAAGTTAAAAATATTTTAATTATTATTGCATTTAGATTTTCTTAAAAATTATTTTAAGAAATATTGCATTCAGATTTTGTGATATTTTTGCACATTGTTTTCTTTGTGATCTTTTATTAATGTAAAATGAAGGTGGGCCAGGAATGATACATCTATACTACTCTTATATACTAAAATAAAATTAAAATTAATATAGAACACAACATTTTAGTGCAACAATATAAAACTTTAACACACATTAAACTCTTTGGTTTTCAACAAATAAAAATAAAACAACTTAAATACTTATTTAGCTGTAATCTACAATTGCAGCTAATTTGTTAATTGTTTTAAAAGAATAGCTTCTTTCATTTTATTTTGTTTCAATTCAGATTCTAAAATCTGTTCTTTTAAGTTGTTTTGCCTGTTTTCAGAATCATACGGTTTTTTGTCTGCTTCTTGTTTCAAAATAATTATATTATTTTCAGTTTCTGTTATTTTTAATTTTAATTGAGCTTTCTGCAATGTTAATGAGTTTAAAATCTCTATAACTTTTTCTTTGCCTTCAGCATGTAATAAATGTTTGGTTGTCAATTGTTTAAGCTCTTCATAAACCTTTTTGATTGATGCATCTTTATGAACAATGTTTTTCCCACTTTCTTGAATACTATCAGTCACAGATTGTTTATCCAATGTTTTTATGATCTGTTTTACAGGCAATTTAAGACTTTCTGGACTTATTTTTTTCGAAACAGGTGAGATAGATTTCACAGATATATTATGGTCATTTGGTAAATACACTGCAAAATTAATTTTGTGCAACCTATTGTTCGCTGACATTTTTTGATAAATGAAAAAAAAAATGTACCTGTTATAACGTATTTCATTAATCCATAAATAATAACTAAAAATATTGAAGTTAACCATATTAAGTATAATAATGTTAAAAATTTCAATATTATAGGCAGATATGAAAAGATTTAAATCTTTGATGTAAATCTTAGAATAAAAACCAAAATATTAATGAATACATACCAGTCTCATATTCATCCTCCCCGATTATTGTTTCAACAATTGTATATTGGTCATCATTAAATGCTTTATCATAATCATTAATTACTATTTCCTCGTCTACAAATAAAAAACCATACAGTTCATAATTAGTGAGGTGGGAGGAATGTAGAAGAGAAAAATAAAATTTGAATTATTTGTTATAAGTACTGAAATAAAATAATTCTTATGCATACCTGGATACTGTGGATAATCTGTATCACAATCGGTGTCATTTTGTAAAGGGTCTATGTGATCTCCTAACACGCCCAAAACTTTCTGTGTTGAATTTGACAAAGATGAAAAATTGCAGCCACCTCCTGTTTTGTATAGTTCAACCTAAATAAAAAAGTAATAATAATATTCTGAGTAAAAAAAAAAAACTAAATGGTTAAATAAAAATAAAAAGGTTTACCCTGTTATCACTTTTGTCCTTTCAGGCTTTTCTTTTTTGAACATCATACAATGATTTTAACTGTCGAATGCTTCTGATACCAGACTGTTACTGGCTGTTGTATGTATCACTGATTTCAATCCAAGTAGCATCTTTACATTCATTAGTTATACCATCAGTCTCAATTATTGGACAAATATTTATTGCAATATAAATTATGATTAAAATTTTCATTGATTCACTATTGCAACATTAAAAGAAAGAATAGCTAGTTCATGAAAAATTAACACATTCATGTTACCAAATATATTTTTATTTAATTGACTTACCTTAATATTTTCAATAATTTTTTGTGCGGTAAAACTAAATCAATTAAAAGTCATTTTTCAGCCTCGGTGAAATTTCTACCTCTTTTGTCATTATACATCAGACACATTACATATTATTTTTCATTCAGTTATCGATGTACTTCATCGCAAATATTTTAATTTTTGCAATGGATACAGAAAATATTGTCTATGATTATGACCCAAACATAAATATTATTTATGGTACACCAGAATCCACAACTACATCTACAATTTCAGAAGCAGACTTATTTGATGGAATTGAAGAACTTATTCAAGGTAAAATAGTAAAATTATAACATAAAATATATGGGGTGTTCAAAAAGTTTGGAAATGGCCATTAGACTAATTGCCATAACAGTTAACAGATAACACTGAATTTTAACTATTTTAAAATAAAGAATTGAATGTATCTAATTTTCAGATAATGAAGAATCTATGATAAGTAAAAAAAAGTATATGAATAAAAAAAGAATGCCTCCGCCATCTTCTCATACAAACAACTGTGGAATACCAAAAGAAAAACGTGAAAATATACTTTCAAATTTGAATCAAATTCTACCAAACAATAGAAAACAATTTTGGGAAAATATAACAATATGTGATAAACTGAATTAGTTAATTAAATTTTAATTTATATTATTAGGTAAATAGATATTAATTTTTAAGCTAATTTTTATTATTTAGATTTTAAGCTAAAGACATTGTAAACATTTTCTAATTGACGTGTTATTAATAAATTATAACTAGAAATTAATATAGATAATATACGACGTTAAGTTTTTAACCGTTAGTGATCAGTACATTTTGATGTGCTAGGTAAAAAATTCTGAATGATTTAGTATGACTTAGTATGAATATCAAAACAATGATATCTTGGTGAAAGAAAAATTAAAAATAAAATTGAATAGTTCCATTGCATTAATCAGGTATATTTCCATAAGAAAATATGTATTTTACTTTGAAAAATATTATATTTATGAAAATAAAACTACCAAAAACTACTAAACATAAAATGTCATGGAGGGAAATTATGTTTTTTCTTAGGACGGCGGTATACGACGTTTGATGATAATGTGTTTGATGTTGATGTAGACTCTGCATGTGGTGTAAAAGGTTTGATTTGGTTTTTTGATTAGAGTATGATTTGGAATAATAGATTGGATAAATTGATGAGTTTAGGTTTTGTTGATCGATCGGTTATTCTGAGTCTTACCTTTATTATTATTTATTATCTGGTTCTCTACTTCCTACACATTATTCACACAACACATTATATTCTTTTGTAAATAGTAGCTACCTTACTATTACCTAAGTAATGTTAGGTTAGGTCTCTATAAATTTTCAAACAATATTTTATATCTTCATCAAATTTACTATTCTAATATTTAAGTAAATTTATTTTAAATCTATATCACATGGTCATTTCTATCAAAGTTAAAAAATACAAACTATTTTACTTGCACTCATCTTTATTTAAATGCATAAATATAAGAACAGAATTACATTATTTTTCAATAGTAAAATTACAAAAGGACCCTTAAGAAAGTTTTGAGCAGGCTTGTTTATGAATATATTTTTTTAAATGTATAATATTATAATATGATTTAATAAAAAGGTAATTTGAGTGTCATTTGTCATTTTTAAATTTTATGAATTTTTTGCTACAAGAGCGCCTGCCTAATGATTGAATATTATCTAAAGATTGTTGAACTAATAATAGATTGGATGTTATTCTATTACGCATTTTAGCTTTGACTTCAATCTTATCCATACTTTTGGATTTATTTGATGTTTTTATATTAACTGTTTCAAATCTTTTAACTTGTTTTTTTCATCAGATTTACTATTTTCAAGTTCGTCATTTGTACTCAAAGATCTTCTAGTATATGGTCCATCATCTGATCCAACTTCATTTATTTTAGCTGGAGAGCTTTGTAGTAATGTTGAAAAAATTATCTCATTGAGATCTTCATTGGAATCTACAGAGGACATAGAATTGGACTTATATCTTGTTGTACCACTCCAATATAATAATTTCCTCTCATTAATTTCATCATTTAAACCAGGGGTCGGCAACCTTTTTGGTGTCAAGGGCCAAAAAATAAAAATAAATTTTTTCACGAGCCATAATTTGAATACACCTTATTTTATTTAAACAAAATATTGTAGTAATTTAAAATTTAATTTATTTAAGTACATCACTGTACCATAGAGTTACATGTACAAAAATTTGAAACACAGAATTGAGACGATTACACTTCACTAGAAAATCAATTCAGTAATACTAAGTCGTATTTCGTTTTGTATAATAAATTATTATCGATGTTTAACGAAACGTAGATAACGTGTACAATGTTTCTATGCATAATATCTATTTTTGTTCAATAACTGTATAACTAACTTCTCGTGAGAAATCCCAATTTTTATCAGCAAAGATAACGTGTTGTATAATATTTTTAAACTAACTATAAATTATTATCGCGGGCCGCATAAAATTGCTACGCGGGCCGACCCCTGATTTAAACCTTTTGAAATAATATTTATTAATATAAATCAAGACAATAAAATTAAAAAAATCAATACAATTTACTTACATTCTATATTTAGATTTTTAATTTTTTCTCCTTCTTCATCAATCAACTGGTCAAATTCTTCTGGTAAAACAAAGTCCTTCTCACTAGTATCAAAATGTATACGTTCTATACAATCCTAAAAATAAAAAAAAATTGATTAGACTCGCATTATGTAGAAAGGTAAATCGTTATTAATAAGGTTATTTATTATTTACAGCAGCTCTAATATCCCATTTAGTTGACACATAATTCCATAAAACTTTAATTGGTATATTAAGTTTTAATTCTTTATACATTTTTTTTTTAAGTAGAAGCATGCTCAAGTGTTTGTTAATTCCTGAAATCAAACACAATATTTTATTTATTATGAATATAATGTGTGTATTTATATGCATTATAATTATACAATAGAACCTTAATTTTCTGTACTAATAAGGCACCTAATTCAAAAGACAGAATTTATTTAATACTATATAATATGTACATACGAATTATATATTTAGAAGATATTTTAAAATCAATTGATTTTATGGGAGCAAAATTTGATGATTTTAATAAAACAATTGACTCGGTGTTAAATGAAATACAAAATTTAAATTCAGAGAACAAAAAGTTACTTAAAGAAAACAAAAGACTAAGTGACGAAATAAATGTTTTGAAAACTAAAATCGATGATTTAGAGCAACATAATCTCGGACACAGTATTGAGTTAAAGGGGATAATGAAAACAACAAATGATAACTGCTCCGACATAGTACAACAAATTATCTCTAAAGTAAACTCAGACTTAATTATTAACTCCGCCCATACAATAAATACCTCGGGAAAAGGTCACGGAATTTTGATTGCTGACCTGAAAACCTCTGAAATGAAGAATAATTTTATACGCAAAGTAAAAACATAAAATTAACCGCTAACATGATAGCTAAATGTTGGTCTACCCAACAAAACATTTGTGTAAATGATATAAAGTCAGGCATATAACTCACATACAAATTCTTTAAAAGCAATTATAAATAGTCTAATTAAATTCTCGTTAAATAAACCAAAATATACCAATAATAAATATGTGTACCATGAACTAAATATACATTTAGTATATTATAACATCAAAGCTTTGTATTTTAAAAATATCTTAATTGCTCTATATAAATACAGGCTAGATACAAAAAAATGATTAACCTAAAAGTTCCTAAATTTTACAAACATTTTGGTGCAAAAAATTCTATTCCTATTGCTATACATTTATATAGGATTTTTAAAATCAATATATTTGAATTTCATAGTTTAAGACATTTTAAGCTGTATTTAAAACTCATAAAATTAAACAAAATAGAAATTGTATAAACTTGACGACTTTCCATTAATATTATTTCTATGTAATATTGTTTCCGTGAACTCTTTAAAAGCCCTCCACCACAGGAGGGTTGCAAACATATTATTTAAATATCTTCAATTTTGTTTTTATTGTAATCGATATATTAAATACTGTAAGATATTCTGTTGTATGTATACAAATAAACTATTTGGTAAAATAATAAATTATTATTATTATTATTATATAGGGCTCGTATTTGAAGGCAAATGCATTTGTTTTTATATAACAATATAGAAATATAATTTTTGAACTAAAATGTGTTTCATTTAATTTGTCAGATAATGGGTGAACATTTTTCGTCTTTTTTTACCTATTAATGCCTTTTGCTTTTTTCTCTTTTGTAATTTGTATGTGTTTAAAATATATCAATTAATCTGAAATTTTTTTTATATTCATATTAATGGAACAAATTGGTAAGAGGTTGTGAAGACCTATGTAAAAACCTATGTTATGTTTGAAATTAGTTACAATGGAATTTATTACAAAATATTTGGTATGGCAAGTTAATTTATCGTTTTTATAGATGGTAGTTAATTTTTTTTTAATTTAAACTTCTTAAATGAACTGAAATTTATTTAATTTTTTAGTCAATTTTATAATTGCTTTTTAATATGAATTAAATGCTTTTTTTTTTTGCCTTTTTTCAGATTTTAAATACTTTTTTATTGATTATATCTGAAACTTAATAATATACTATAATAGAATGTGTATACTAAATACAAAATATAATTTAAGTAAATATATAACATTTTAATTTATACATTTGGTATATCTTTAAGATAATTAATTAACCTAAATAATTTACAATATAAATATTCATTATTAGTTATTAGTGAATAATATAATATAAAATTGATAGTGAATTGATCTGAGTAACATGACCTGAATAATACAACCTTGATGAATATTATAACAAAATGAAAGGGTGAACAGCGGTGCATTAATTTACCACAAATTTTCAGATGCGCCATGTTTAGTAGCAAACATTTCTCAAGTCTTAAAGTCCATTTGAATGTTTCAATTGGCTTACAGCCAATGAGATTGTTGTTGCCCGTCACTGAACAATTAGTAATGTCTGATGTGGATGGTGATTGATTTGACATGACTTGAAAAATGAGAGTTATGTGATAATAGTGGTGGATGTGGTCAAATGATTCGATTACACTGAAAAAAATTAAGACAGTGATATAATATGATATATGATGTACCCAACTACTATATACAACACTATATTATTTATTGTGATAAATATCAGCATGTCCATGGCCAGACGTCGGACATTTACATACAGCATTGTAGTCACAATGCGCCGCTTGCATCATTGTTTATAAAAAATGATAATTTTCGGTCACACAACAATAACTTGGGTGCCGTTTTGTCAAAGTTGGAGTGATAGACCGTTATTTCTGTTCGCTTGGGGACACAGGCAGTCACTAACTATTATTATTTTCATAAAAACTATAATAATAATAACAGGGATATAATATATAAATATATTGTTATTGTACCGCCCTGTTAACGCCACAAACTTTGCACATGTTACATTGATATTGCCATATTGGCTGAATTACCCAGTACCCATTATTATTTTTGCTACAAGTTAGGTACAACTGTAAATATTAATTTGTGTTTAGCATTAAACCTTGTTGATAAATTTATGTCAAAACATGATAGCAGGAATACTCACCTTGGCCGTTTTAGGTATCATCTACCGTCACCGTCTGAGTGCATTGACTGATGTCAGGCAGCGTACTAAGAACTATACATTATAAGCCAGCCAACAGTGTGAGAGTGAGTTGCATTAACGTCATTAATTAGTTAATGAATCGTTAATACGTAGTAAAATGTATAATACAGAAATGTGTTCTCTAAATATAATGTCTGTTGCATAGACGATTTTTATCGATCCGAAGTACGAAATAGAAGGCCAGCCACTGGTTCGATTATTAATAATAAAAAGAACTCAATCGAATAATGTTAATGAAATGACAAAGTGACGATAGTATAAGTATTGTCATAAATTCATACGACAATTCTTATAATGTTAACCACGTTTCATATTTATGATGATAACAAATAACGACTTCGTCTTATCATTTATTGCATAGCATAGCAACAAATAGGGATTGGGGTACTTGTCCCGAAATTTCATGGTGGAAAAAAAAAAAGAGAAAAAGAAAAAGATAACCCAACCTTGCCAACCGCCAAATGAGTTCAAATTTTCAATTCAGAATTTAGTATTCCTAAATGCGCCGACTTGAAATACATAATATTCAATTATGTATTTAATAATTCCCGCGTTTTTGCATTTTATTGTTGTGTTTTGTAACGGTTTTTGCGAGACGTTTTTTCCAGTTTCCCACCTAGTCAACTCCCACCATCACGATTCACAATATACGAGCTACTAATTACGAACGAGTAACGACGACTCGCTCTACAGCCTTTGGACTCAGCACATCTCTCTTGAGGTTTTCTCATTTTTGGAACTCTGTCCTTTTTGCCATTATTTGCTGTTTACGCATTTTATTGTCGTTTAAAAGTTTGAACATAGTTCATATCACCGACTCTGTTCGTGCTATCGCACGTCGTTCTAAAAGTTTGACCATAGTTTATACCGCCGACTCTGTTCGTGCTATCGCACGTCGATCTTAAAGTTTGACCATAGGTTATACCACTTACATATAAAATGTTGACCATAACTTTGTTAGTGTGTTAGGTTGTTACTTGTTCAGTACATTTTGTTTTTGTGTTTGATTTTTTTTGTTTTATTTTTCCTACCTACTAATGATGAACAACGAGGAAATAGTTGCTCTCCCAGATCATTTGGTGGACCACGACTACTCCCTGCCAGTTGTATATGAAGATGATCATATAGTGCATGAAGAAGAAGTAGTCGAAGAAGTTGAGGTATTGGAAGAAGAAGAGGAAGAGGAACAAATTGTCGGAGTGTCGGAAACATATACTTTGATTCCTGGAGTTCATAACAGATCAATGATATATGTTGACAACTTGGGATTCAAGTATTACAAACGACAAGTTCGAGGACACCGCGTGTATGTATAATAGTTAATCCAAAATAATTACCTACCTATTTGAGTAATGATAATATTATGTATTTATATTTTATAGGTATTTAGTATGCGAACGACAGAAGAAACGGAACCAGTACTGCCCTTACACTGCAACTGTTAGTACAAATTTGAATGACAATAGAATTCATCTAGGGTAATACCACGATCACCAGCCCAGAGTGATTGACCTGAATGTACCATTTTTGAGAGAAACCATTGGTGAAAGGGGAATTGATCCAGCAGTTACAACCTCATTTATGAGAACTTTGTACAATAATGAAATTATCAAGTGAGTCGTATTAAAACTTATCTGTTTATTCTTGTTGAATATAATTTAATATTGTATTACGTATCATCATATTGTGCAATAACAACATCATTGTTGGTATTAATAGTGTGCAAAATCACGTCATATCATGTGATATAATTATTAGCAAATCGGATATTGTTAAACAGTGGCGTGAGACTTAGGTCAATAGGTCACTTGTATATAAGGCCGACTTTTAGCATACTGTCGCTACTACATTTTAATATTACTTATGTGTACGTCATGCGTTTAGTAAATGTTACTTATTACTAAAAGCAGTGTAGTCAATTTTGTCCAGATCGATCTACAAACAATCCTAAACTCAACAGGTTATGGGCCCAGGCACATTATCTGGATAAACTTGGACTTCAAAGGAACTACTCTCTATACAAGTAATTTTTGTTATTCTTCAAAGTTTTATAAACAGGAAAAGTCAAGATGGACGATTCAGTGAAAATAACAAAATTATCTAATGTGGAAAATTGGCCGTTATGGAAATTTCAAATGAAGGTAATTTTCAACTCACTTGAATTAACGTCAATAATAACAGGAGAGTGGAAAAAGCCTAGTTCTAAAATAACTAAGATAGAAAAATAAACTGATGAGGAAGCAAGAACTAGATGGCAAAGGTTAACTGTTGACTGGAGTAGAGCTGACGGTAAGTGTCAAAAACTAATTGTAACTTCAGTGGACAATGGTCCATTACAGAATTTGATTAATTGCGAAAATGCGCGTAATATGTGGGAAAAACTTCTAGCTATTTATGAACAAAAATCCGAAGCAAGTATACATTTGCTTCAACAGAAATTTTTCAGTTATTCAATGGAGGCGACTGACGATATGTCGACTCATATTTCGAAAGTAGCAAAGTTGGGAATGAAACTGAAGCAATCAGGGGAACCAGTAACGGACAATATGGTCATGACAAAAATATTAATGACTTTACCTGATGTATATCTAATTTAATCTAATTATAAGCTGTTTTAATTATGTATTGGACTAAAATAGTCACTAAACTCCGTATATCATTATTCCTAAACTTTCAGTTTTGCAAAGACAGATTTACAATTCCCAACACTAGTAATAATTTTTGAACATAAAACTCAAATTTTAATTTTGGTTTAAAAAAATCGAACAAAAACCTAAATCTTACAATTTTGGGCTCTGCGAGCCGTTTTTGTAGGCTGATATTATAGAGGACTTTGCGTTGTATCGACGGGTACCAAGATCGAGGTAATCCGACTTTTGGTTCGGGAGTTCTGATTTTTTGTGTGTTTTTTTGTAATTAAAAATTACGCAGTTCCGTGTATTTTGGATTTTGGGTTTTCGTTTGATCACTATGAAAGTCGAGATTCTGGTTTCCTGATGTACGACGATTCAAAAAGGTTCTATAGTCGAAGTACGTACGACCATTATTTCGCCCTTAATCGGAGTAGCAAAAAGTTGAAAAACGCGTTAAGTGGATTATTCGTATAACCAGACGTTTCCTTATGGTAAACGTCCATATAACGTTTTTAGTAATAATTATTTTGAACTTTTTTTTCGCATTTATCTTAGTAAGCTTATAGCTCATTATTAATTAATGTAAATCGATAGGTATATTGTATATATGAATAAAATATTAAAACCTATAAAATAATAGGGCAATTCACTCTAATATATATATATTTTAGCTAACAACACAAAATTGGATGTACATTTTGAAGTACTAGCTCATTCAATATGGATTGTATCGTCTTGAAATCTTCAAGGTTCAATGCAGTGACACCTCCAGATCAAATTTCTGTTCTTGAAAAACCCACGAATCGTATTTAAGTTTGAGAAATTGGCAAATCAAAATTTCCCGCCCATTTTGTTTTTGAAAAATTTAAATTTTGATCACAACATTTACCCCCTTAACAATTGAGTTAATAAACTTTTAAATACTGGGAACTGGTCTAGGGACGCTTTTGCTTCGATCCTCGAAGGTTTCATAAAGATAGGACTTTTATTGAACGATTTAGGTTTTTAGATAGGTTTTTTAAATTCGTATTATATCGAAAACCTAAATCATTCAATATAAGTCCTATCGTTATGAAACCTTCAAGGATCGAAGTAAACAACCTTCGAGATCAAATTTATGTTCTCGAAAAAGTCGCGTATTGATCTAAAGATTGGCAAATTGGCAAAACAAAATTTCCCGCCAATTTTTTTTTTTTTAAAAATTTCTCAAACTTAAATACGATTCGTGGGTTTTTTAAGAACATAAATTTGATCTCGAAGGTTGTTTGCTTCGATCCTTGAAGGTTTCATAACGATAGGACTTATATTGAATGATTTAGGTTTTCGATATAATACGAATTTATAATAATATAAGTAATTTAATATTAATTTATTTTAACATTATGGCTTGGTAGGTTAGTTGATTCAATGGCGGATTTACCGACTGTCTTACATGATCAGGACTATTTCACTGTTACTACTGAATTAAATTCAAGTTGTGTGACTGAAACACCAAGACCAGGTACTACAACTTACATCTGAGTATATTTTAGTTTAAATCTACCTTCACTAATTGAATGAATTATGTTTTTTTATGTGTTAGATGAAAATGTTTTATTAAGTGCAACACATTCTGATCATGATGAAACAGCTAAACATAATGATGGTTGTAATAAAAAAAAAAATTAGTAAGAAAGATCATCATGCAGTTTGGCAGGAAAGAGGAAAAGTATAATAGAAAATGCTAAAATAAAACACCCATTTAAAAACATTCCCAGTCCAGAAATATGTAAAAATAATTGTAATATTAATATTTTGGTTGATCAACGACAAAAAATTTGGAGTGATTTCTGGGCTATGGATTATACTCCAAGAAAAATGTACTTAGGAAATTGTATTATAGTGTCTCCAGTTAAGCGTCGAAACCACAACAGACTTCATCATACTTTTATATTTTATTTTATCATTTTACCAAATGTGAACAGAAAGGACTGCAATTCATTTTTGTTTTATTTTAATTTGTTTTATTAGTAGGTAAGAACACCTAACTTCATTAATTGTTATTTATAAATTTATATTTGTAAATATAAAAGTAAATACTTTTATACATTTTATCATTTTACCAAATGTGAACAGAAAGGACTGCAATTTATTTTTATTGTTTTTTTAATTTGTTTTATAAGTAGGTAAGAATACCTCACTTCATTAATTGTTATTTATAAATTTATATTTGTAAATATTAACTACTTAAAATAATTTACAATTTTTAAATACTACGATACTTTGTTTTATATTAGTTATTCGTTTAATTCAACTCACAAATCCCAAATTAAAACCAAGTATCTGCTATAACTTAAGAGCCAATAAAAAAAAAATGATAATATTCAACACACATAAAATTTGGAAGTTCATATGTTATCTATAATACAGGGTTACATTAGTGTGATTAAAATTTTTTAGCGGCCTGTAAATGTTTAGAAAATTGGCTCTCCTGAAAAATTTCACAAACTGTAGTTACTGTGTTTTAGTTTTGTTCAGCCGAACGGTTCAAAACAAACTGTCATCACGGTTCATCCCGTTTAAATTACACAGGCAAGAAATAATTTGAACCAGATATTCATTTTTAATATATTTCTTTTCAATTCTTTGCCCAATAACTACATTCATCATTTATATTATACGTGTTTTTACAAATTTAAATTTTAAATTTTAAAAATTGGTGTATTTATCCGTGAGAAAATCAAATTTTATAAAAGTAAATATTGAAGCAGAACAATCTTGTATATATACTACCAGCTATTACTTCAATAAATAAAAGTTAAGTGTACCCAATATGTCCCATAATTGTTTTAATTTTATTTAAATAAATTATTTATTGTCTTTGATAAAATGAGTTTAAATCTTTTAATTGTAGTTGAGGTTGTAAAAAGTGTGTAATTCTTCCTTACCCTAATCCATAATTTAGGTGTTGATGCATTGTTGAAGGTTCTAGATTTTGACTTTTGTTAATTTCTTCTTAAAAACTTTCAACTTCGTGAAAAAATGTTGTGTAAGTACCTGATTAAATAGAGGTTTATTTTTTCTTGTAATTTAAAAATAAGACTTCGCATGCCATAATCAAGCTTTCTTCTGTAATTAATTTTATTGATGACAAAAAAATTTTCTCGAAGGGAGAAAATTAATTTGAAAGTGGTCATGTGGTATGCTTTAATTATTTATCTGATGTTGGAATTAAGTGGCCAAGTTCATTCTAGCATGAAAAACAAACTGTATGATGATAAGGTAGGTATTCTATAAAACAATATGTTTAATTTTGATCTATTATAAAATATAAATATTTACTCTTATTCATAAACAGATATTCTTCAAAGATCGTGATATTGATTATGCTATTTGTACTTGTCCAACTGGTCGTACTAATTGTCATCATATGGTATCTCTGCTTTTTCATGGACACACGAATATATCTGTGACAGACGTTTCGTGTAGTTGGTCGAAAAAAAGTATTAAAGGTAGTGAAGATATTCAGACTATTGATGAAATGTATCCAAATGATTTTAAAGCTATTGTAAAGGAATATTGGTCTTTATGCATTAATATTTTATATCTGTAGGTAATCTATTCACGTGTTAGTATATAATTGCTACTCGAGACACAGCGTTTATCCTTGAAATATGGCTTCGTACCTGTGAAATATTATATTCCATATAAGGAACATTTCGGCAAACCAATTAAAAATACACATTTGCAAACTAATCAAGATGAGCGGGCACAATATAATTGACATTAATTTCACTCACTGTGAGAATAACCACTCTATAACGACCACACCTAAAAGATGCACGCCGATTCTGTCTAAGGAGCCGTCATAACAAGCGCTACTTCACTACTTGGCCATATTCTGCACGACGAACAACGATATTACACATTTATTCTGTTCTAATAAACAACATTTTATTTACTGTTCATAACACTGGCGCAGTTAGTGTGATTTCTTTCAAAGGAGGCAACCGTCAAAGGCTTCCGTTGACAAGGAAGATCTGCAGTATTCCTTGCCAACAACTCCAAAGAAGAACCAAACACAAACAAATCAACGTTGCAGCACCATTAAATCCGTACACAATGTTAGCATCAAGAAACACCGCATTATTGTAAGTGAATAATTATTTAAAAATTTTACACAAATGTATACAACATTTATAAATTAAAAGAACATAAGAATTATTTAAGTAGTCGAGTATAAAGTATAATGGTGTAAAACGTATTATTGTATTGAATTATTATAAAAGGCATTTGTTATATTGAAGTCATATTGAGAATTTATAAAGAATATTATTAATGAGGACATTCTATTATATTGAGAATTTATTTATGAGGATTATTGAAGCATATTATATTGAAGTTATTATTATTAAAAGTGCATATTGTGAAGTTATTATTATGAATTATTATGAGACTACTATCAAAGGGCATTTGTTGAGTTATTATTGATTATTAAAAGGCATTTATTAAAGGCACATTATTGAAAATTAAAAACGTATTAAATGAGTAGTGAAAGCATTTTATGGACAAAGAACCTTCAGGTACACCTCCCTTGAACGTAGCTAATTCATTATATATAATACGTGTAGATTTAAGAAACTGATTAAAAGCCCATTCCGATTAAAAGTCCCTAGTCAAGTAAAAGCCGAGCCCAGATAAAGAAAGAAACAGATATCTAAAAATTAATTAAGAGTAGTAAATTAAGAAAAGTTTTGAGTATTGAAAATAAAATAACGAATTAAAATGGCAGTAACCATAACATTTGAGGACGCTTATAAATTGATACCTTTGTGCACGAAGAAAGATGATATTTTCCGTTTATTATTGATGTAACATGGTAATAAATCTGGTAGAAGAAAAATGTATATCAACGTTAATTGGATTTAATTGAATTGAATTTAATAATAATTTAAAGCGATCGAGCAGTAAAACAGGATTACATAGTTGCCATAAATTTCCAAAAATTAAAAGATATAATTTTGATCTACCATATAATGACTATGACAATGCCAAATGACCACCAGAATATTAAATTAAATAAGACAAACCTAAAAATCATATAATAATAAATAATAAATAATAAATAAATATATAATAGTTTAAAATTTAGAAGTAAGAATTTACACGGAATAAAACAAAAAATTAAATCATTATTATAAAATACATATATTACTCTGTGCATTTAAAGTCATAATATTATAGGTATATATATCATACGCGAACGAACATTAGATATAAAAATGCACTAGTATATATAAATATAAAATCGTAGGAATAAATTATAAAAATATTGTAAGATGATACACTACGACAACACGAGTTTCTATAAAAATATTATTAGCAGATATAACAAATAGTTAAGTAATTATTTAAAACGCTGAAAGTGGAAAAATAAAAAAAACACGTGACCTTGCACGTGGTACCTATATTTGAAAATATGTAGAAAAAAAACATATTCATTTACGAAAAACGCATTGCGATATTCACCGTTATAAAGGATAAAATATTAAGTATAAATGTTAGAAATATAATATTGTAAATGAGAAAAAATAAGTGTTTAAACGAAAACGAGTTAATAATAATAAAATGAATCTTAGAAACGCGAATATGTATACCTACTTATAACACGTAATTTGGAATACTGTATTAAATCGACCAAAAGAGTGAAATTTGTAATAATTCCCAAGGCCAACTACTAAAAACTATATAAAAACAATTTTAAGTTATGATAAGGAAATTTGAAAAAATTATACAGCTCGATCGCAAAATCATTAACCAGTATTTTAAAGACAGTAAATTTACATGGAGTAACAAAAGTCAAAATCATTCGATACATTAAAAAACATTTTTATGTTTTGAACCAATACTTAATATCTGAATTCTACAAGACTTTCATATTAACTACGGACGCGATTAATAAGCACTTGCATTGTTTCGTAACTCGAACAGTGAATGAGAGTGAAATAACTATTCTATATCTGGGTTAGTCTTCAGTCAAAGTGTCTTCACTGGACGGCTTCTTAAGTCTGTCCATTATCCAAGCCACTTTTTAATCACTATCTATTTTACTTATTGTTCAATTTTATGTAACAGATTGTAAATATAAAAAAAAAAAAAATAAAAAAAAAATATCTGAGTTAGAATGTCTAGCGATAAATTTTGGTGTAAACAGTTCAGACAAAATTATGGAAGGAAAATTTTAATACTTAAATGTCAGTTGACATGGCTTTCAATTAAAAGTAATAAATTTAACCTTTTTCGACAAAAACATTTAAAACATTAATAATTGTACAGAGAAGTTTAAATAAAAATGCATGGAATGAAGCAACAAATGTTACATAACCATTTAACTAAAGCTTGGGACAGCTGATCTGATTATTATTTTTATTAATCTATATAAGATTGTAAAGGGCACCTATGGTTAGATTTAAAAAAATAGTAATGTGCTATTTAAAAATTTTTAATTTAATAATAATTAAATTATGGTAGTTGTTACTTGTTCGTTGTGCGGTAGATTGCATAATGCCATTCAATACCAATGAAATAAATTTAAACTATAATTATGAATGTTTTTTTTTTTAACAAAATATGAGGCTTATAAATTAATAGTACGTTTGGACAATTATTATTACCTGAGTGATAAGTACTTAGATAATGTAAATCTGCAATAAATGGTTTACTCTCACTAAATCTAATACTATAGTACCATCATTAATAATTGTTATCAAATATCATTACTAAATAATGCTGCCACAACGTTCATTGTAAGACCATTCCTAACATTTGGATTCAAACACATATTATCTTTACATACCACATGGGTACATTACAGTGGCGGAAGTATGGACCAGGCGCGTACTGGCCCACCGGGATACCGGGAAAATCCCGGTAGGCCCTCTAGAAAATTATAAGACCTGGGCCCCCTACCAAATAGGTACATGTTGTTTCAGTTAAATTCAGTAATTTTATTATTTTTTAAAATAAATAATAATTATGTTTAAATTATTTTAATTGAATAATTATTGAAAGAACTGAAAAGAGAAAATTACATAAAGGACAAATAACGAATTTCATTGGTTAGTTACTGATAATGCAATTGTTGGTGTACCTACTATTAACTGTTCTAGCTTTGATCATATTATGCTAATAAGTAATAACTAATACGTAATATATTCGTTGAAAACAAATAATTTTTATTTAGAATGTGAACACTAGACGTTTAGACAAGATAGAACGGCATACGGGTATACGGTATACTCCGTCTGTTTCTGCTTATAATAAAGTTATTTATAAATATTGTTCGGATTAATATTATTATTAACCTAGTATTATTATACGTAGTTTATTTCATCATTTGAAATTCTTCGTCGGGTTTAAACGGTTTAGTTGTTGTCTTCAGTCTACAATTCAACATTTTTGACTGATTGCCATAAAGCCCAAACAGGTAAGTTTCTGATTTTTTTTTTTAGTTTCTAAAATAATACATTTCTGTACTCTTTAGTAATACAAACTATTAAAATAATAATTTGAATAAATTGAAAATAATGTTTATAATGTTAAAATGATTTTATTATTTAGATTTGTGTGTTGAACCTAATTAGTGTTATATACTTATATATTATAATAAAATAATAATATTAAGACTGGACTTTGAAATTAGTAGGTACACAGAAAAGTCAATGTAAAAGTCACCTAATATTGGAACAATGAGATATCGATATGAGTGGAAAAAGTATAACTATTAAAACTTAAATAATTATTATTACGTAGTACGTACCTATTCCTTGTCGTGTTTCATAAGAATTATTATCATTCTTTTTTTATGTTTAATCTATAATAATTTTTTTTAAACTATAATTGCTATTAGTATATTATCTATTTATTCAGCATTGATCATAATAAATAATAATATAATAAGATGCTCGTCGTCGACGATATAGTATGAACAATATTTGGCATTTATGCCGTTGTGTTAAGATTTATTAAGCCACATTTGAGTGCGTGCGGCTGATATTATTTACTTATAAATAAACCAATATCGAATTTAATTTTCATATAAAATCAAGGAGCACTAGGTAGGTATAATATTATTATCTTAAATTGAACTAATCCATATAAATACTCAGAAATAACTAAATTTTCCTTTATTTTAATTATTTCATTCAATCAGATCAAAATATCATATTAATATATGATCACCAACCAATCAAGATCACTTAAATAATAATAATTATCTTAATATTGATCTGTATTTATTTATTTTTATAGAACTTAAATTAAAATGTAGATTTGGTTTATTATTTAAGTTCATGTTAATTGTATAGTTTTTTCTTAGTGTAAGAAATGGGTAGATAACCTGGCTATTGTTATAGGTATACATGTCCATTGCTATTAGTACATAGGCGTAGGGTGGTCAATTTATTTGGGGCGCTTAGCCTCCCTTATATATTGTTCCTACAGCTCACGGACTAAGATAAAATGGACTGGTGACGACATGGCCTGTGGGGGTCGGGGTACGGCCACGAAAAGGTGTGATTTGCCTTTTGTACATACATTCGTAGCCGTGATAAGCAGCTTGAATGGACTTACGGTGTTATCAGTGCATCGGGACATTAAGTTAAACCCCGATGATGTACTGGATATTTTGGCGAAAAAAACAAAAAGGAAAATTTACTTGATATTATAATTTATTAAAAATACATTTAATCTTATTTAATTGTATACTTTATTGTCTTTGATTTACCTCATTTAATTTATAATAATAAATTAATATAATATTATGATATATGAGATTTAATGGTGAAGGGGTTGGGGTGACATAGTCCCCCACTAGAACGATAATATAAATTTATATCCCACCCCAGAACCAATTCCAAATTACGCCACTGGTACATTATCAGGTACCTGATAATATTTTTGTAAAACCGCAGGATTTTTGTTTAACAAAGCTATAGCTTTGTTAATTTAAAAAACTTCATATTAACACTATGGTGTTTAAATGTTTCAATATTTTCCATAGATTACTCGATGGGATCATAGAACAATGGGATAGGTGATTTGTGATAAGAAAACAGGTCGCTACTACTTCTACGATAATCCACTACCACGATAAAATAATATGATTGATACAAAATAACAAGAAATGATTTATAAGCAAACATTTTAATGATAATGGGAATATCTATCGTTATTACCATCAGTTTTAATCATTTTTGTACCAACATTTTATTTTTCATTTCGTTTTAATTAATTTGTCTTCTTTTTGTTTCATTAATGTAGTAATATATATTTATATATTTATATATTGTATTATTTGTAAATAGCAAAACTGCCTATTACATGTCGAACTCGAAATCTGCATTAAATGTCTGCCATGTTAATTACAAGACTCCTGACATGATGATGTCTTCAAAGAGGTAAATACTGAAATATCAAACGTTGGTTTCCCTACGGTTAACTAATAAATGATTTTTATTTTTATTGTAGTGAATTGAATAAACTGTCTGAAGAAAGCTTGACCAGGCAGCCAGAAGAAGTGTTTGACATAATTTGTAAACTTGGAGAAGGGTATGGTTAGGTATGATTATTTATAAAGACTACCTCCTAACTTCTGTTTGTTCTCAGATCCTACGGAAGCGTATTTAAAGCGCTGCATAAAGAATCTGGTCAAGTACTTGCTATTAAGCAAGTATTGGTTGACACCGATCTTCAAGAAATTACAAAAGAAATATCCATTATGCAACAATGCGACAGTCCTTATGTAGTTAAATACTATGGTTCATATATTAAGAATACTGATTTATGGGTAATTCATTTTTTTTTATTATTTACCTAATACTATATTTTTTTTTTTCTGAAATGTTGACTGTTTTGTTAAGATTGTTATGGAATATTGTGGTGCTGGTTCAGTATCTGACATCATGAGATTAAGAAAACAGACACTGTCAGAAAATGAAATAGCTACTATATTGTCAGACACACTTAAAGGACTAGAATACTTACATTTAAGGAGAAAAATACACAGAGATATTAAAGCTGGAAATATATTGTTGAACTCTGAAGGACATGCTAAACTAGCTGATTTTGGGGTTGCTGAACAGCTGACTGTACGTGTTTATTAAATGTGTATAGGCGTGAAACATTATAGTGTATGTATTATTATTATTTAGGATACAATGACCAAAAGAAAAACTCTAATAGGAACTCCATTTTGGATGGCACCTGAAGTAATCCATGAAATAGGATACGATTGTGTTGCTGATATATGGAGCTTAGGTATATTAATTATTAGTTCATAAAAATAACTCATAAAAAATTGAGTATTTAAATAAAGAATAATTATGTATTTCAATTACAATGAGTTATATTATAATATATTAGGAATAACTGCATTGGAAATGGCTGAAGGCAGACCTCCATACAGTGATATACATCCAATGCGCGCCATATTCATGATACGTACTAAACCACCGCCTACGTTTCGAGAACCAGATAAGTGGTCCTCAGAATTTATCGATTTCGTCAGTCAATGTCTAATCAAAAACCCAGAGGAACGAGCAACAGCCACAAAAATGTTAGATCATGAATTTATTGGTAAGAAGATAATACATTTTCATTATTTAATTTACAATTTTATAATCAATAAAGTGTTTTATTTCTGATAATTTGATTTTTCTTGTTAAAAATTAGGTAACCCAATGCCACCAGAAATTTTAAGTCAAATGATTGCCAAAGCAAGAGAAATTCGAGAGAATCAAACTCTCCATTCTTATGCATCATGTTTAGTCAAATCAGCTGAATCCAAAGATCAAAACTCTAAAGTATTTGCCTTGGATGAGTAAATGTTGTAATTAAGTGGATATATATTTTAAATTATTTGTCTACTTAGGAAGAAGATATTGACAGTCGTACAATGATAGTAGATGATAGTACCCTTGTACCGGATAAATCAAAAGGGATAAGCTTAAAAAGTAATTCATTAGTAGAAGAATTGAGAACAATGGTAATTAATAGTGATGGAGAAGGTGATTCTACATTGAAGAGTATGTGCATTAAATGTTGAAAAGACTTAATTGTATTTTTTTTTTATAATATTCTTGGTATTCTAGGGCATGATACAGGACCTGAACAATTGGGTAAACAATATAGACCCTTATTCTTAGATCATTTTGATAAAAAAATTTCAGAAAAATCTAAAGTAATTATCAATAAATAGTACCTTTAATTTACATTAAATATTATACTTGTAGCTCCTATTTTTTACTCTATAGAATATTAATAGTTATTTATGGTATATTTTATATTAATATTTTTACTATTATTAATCTAGAACGATAATTTTGATGTGGGAAACAAATTATTTGGTGATAGACCAGATTCTGCTCAAGATGGTTCTCAAGTAACGTATATTATAAATTTCCATTTTGAAAATATACCTAATACCATTTTTTATAGATTGACGAATCTGAAAAAACTAAAACTTTAAATCAATTTCCTATGCCGCTAATAAATTGCAGACCTGATGGTAAACTACCAACAGGTCTTCATCAAAATCGAAATTGCATATCAAACGTTGATGGGAATTTTGATTTTGTAAGTTTTATTGATATGTTAATAATAATTTAGAGATCTTATTTTAAAATTGTATTTAACTCGCAAATTTAATTAATATTAATTCTTCTGGTTAGATATTATAGTTAATTTATATTACAAACCGTCATAAGAGATAATGAGACAGTGTCTACCATCATTTATATTTGATAAATTGTTAAATTAAAATAAACAAATCTAGCACAAATTTCAATTAAAAATCATAATTTTTTTTAGATTTTTAAATAATTTAAGGCATTCTTATTTAATTTTTTCAATTTTTATTATTTAGTTGAAGTTTTTAAGCTTTGATGACTTGCAACAAAGAATGTCCAATTTGGATTCTGAAATGGAACATGAAATTGATGAGCTACGACGTCGTTATCAAACAAAACGCCAACCAATACTAGATGCTAGGGATCAGAAGCGTAAACGACAACAAAACTTTTGAAATATTAAACATTTGTACAATTGCAGTGTTAATACCATAGTTACAAACTAATGTATGGCTAACTCCATATTTTCCCCAATGAAGATGCTATACATATAATATGTAGCCTGTTAGTAATAGGGCATGTAATATTTATTAGACCGACTTCCTGCTTAATTTTTGAAACATAAGTAATAAAACTGATAAATATTAATGTATAAATTATCATTATAATAGTCTTAACAAATATCTAAATCATTTATTCTGTTTTAAGTATTATTATAGGACAAGTTGTTTTAATCATTTGATAATATCGGGAACATAACATGATAAGTTTAGAAATCAAATATAATTTGACTTGAGCCTTTTCACATCATGACAGTTAGTGACTTAGGTCTTTTCTCATAAAAAATTCTGTATAACGACTTATTGCCATATGCATTCTACTTTATCTCATAAAGCAGAATTAGTACAGTCTATAGTAGTACCATTCAGCATGGCTTGAAATTTCAGACAGAATTACAGTATAAACTGAAAATTTCCAAAATTCACTTAAGCTCTTTCTCTTAAAAACCGTCCAATTATGCCAGTATAGGATATAATATTATTATTGATTATATAATTTAAATTTTTCCAATAGTTTTTTGTCTTCCTTCATTTTTTCCTGATTTTTAAATTACATCAACTTTTTAAAAAAATAATATTAGACTTTGTCATTAAATTATGGTTTATTATGGAGATAATATATATTTATTTAAGACTAATCAATAACACCTTATATTTATATATTTATAATTAAACTAAGTTAAAAGTTACCCGTATTTTTTTTCGTTAACTCATTAAGTTAAAAGTTAACTTTGAAAAAAAAAGTAACTTAACTTTGTGTAAAGTTAAAATTGATAATTTGCAAGAATAAAAAAATTCTAGACACATAATATGGTTTATTAGATAGTTTTTCTTAACGTTCAAGAAAATTACTGGGGAAGTTTAAAATGATACATCTAAGTAAAAACACATTAAAAAATTTGAATTATTCTTCGGACGAAAATTAACTTTATTTAGATATTTTTGAAATAAAATTAACTTGAAGTTAACACGTTAATATTGAAAAAAAGTAACAAGTTAATTAACTTAATTTTAACTTTTAATTCGTTAATGCCCAGCCTTGGAATATATAGTATAAGATTTCTCATGAGGTTGTTTACCTTTATCAAAAAAAAGATGTCTACAATAGAAAGTTAAATTTAATTTTTATGTGAGTTTGAAGTTCATATTTTTACAACATTGTATACTCACTCAATTTCTCATGTAGCGATTTCCTTATTTTGTTGTAATTCAAAAACAAATAACTGTAAATACATGAAAATTTCACTTGATGTTTATATTTTCATTTTCAATATGTAGGTATAGCTTAAAGTTTGAAAATATTTTGACTCGTTTTGAGCTGTTTACAGACATTTTCTATTTTCGATTTTTTTGGGTTTTTAGTATAATTTTTTGTGCAAAGTTTAATTTTTTTATTGGAACAAAAATCGTGAATATTTAATACAAGGCTCCTGATATATTGTAAGCATATCAGTTGAATAATATTAAAAAACATAGGAACATTTTTTTCAAAGTTTTATAGTTAAAGTTTAAAGTTTGAATTTTGATGACATTTATAAGACTGAAAATTTACAAATTATTCAGAAGTTAAATATTGATAAAATATTTAACTTTTATAGCTAAGAATTGAAAACTTAAAATGATTTCCACGTAAAAAGTTAATTAATTCATTTTTTCACAATATAGTATTATCTAATATACCTACTTAGTAATATATCATAGGCTGACTGACGCCGTCTTCGCTCAGAATCGTTTTTTGTAGGTACCTATAATACTATGATATTATATCATTGAATTCATATTTAACACCATCCGATACTGTGACCGACTTGTAACCTACTGTACAGCAGAGGAATACCCACCTGCCCACATTTTTGTTGTTATAAATGTTATAGTTTTTCATCCTTAACATTTTGCGGGATCAAAAGTTACGTATTGGTTATCGTACCTAATTTTTATTGTATTTATAATAAAGTAATTTAATTTTCAAAAAAACTTCGAAACTAAGTCCACCCGAAAAATGCTGATTTCTCCATTGTTGTGCAAGATTTACGAGGATTCTAAATTACAAAACAATATTTGAAAATAGAACAAACTGGAGATAAATATAAAATTATTAAGCAATTTGAAAGAATCTAAATCTACGAAGAGTTTTATTAGGTACACATATCGTTTTTTAAATAATATCTCAGTGTCTTGGGTTTTTTTGATGTAGCTTAGAATGTCGATAAAAATTGTTATAGCTAAAGATTGAAAATGTGAAATAAGTAAAATATAAAAATATGTAAATAGGTAATTAAATTACTTTATTCACATGAATATCTTTAAATATTTACATTCTCTCTCGTCGAGGGCGCTGTTTATTATTGTATGAACGTTCGTCTATTAAATATTCCTCTGAATTATAACCTACTACAGCGTCCTGTAGTCTTGGTGTTACCACTTATCAATTAGTATTATTATATAATATATTTATATTGGAAAATATGTGCAATATTATGTGATTACTAATAAGTAATAACTATATCTTACCGATTAATTTAGTATATTTTAACTAGTGAGTTTTTACACAATATCTATTTCGCATACTAACAACGAGTTAAAAAGTTAATTTAATTTAAACTTTTAAACTAACTAGTTACTTTTGGCTTTTCATTAACTTAACTGTTGACTTACTAAATTTCTTTTTTAATTAACTTGGGATTCAGTTTCATTTTGAGAAGTAAGATAAGTTAATTGTTTTTAATTTTATTATATTTCACTATTTCAGTCTAATTCGTTTTTATGTCAAAACATATTTAACGTGAACTGTTTAAAGTTAAAAATGTATATCATTCAAATCTAACTGATATGGAAACACTGTATAGAGTATAAATACTATATAATCAATAATGTAGTTTTGGATTGGGAAAAAATTAAGAACGCTAGCGTTGTATAAACAAATTAACTTTCCTAGCCTTGCCAACGTATAATACATTTTTTGTATTAAAACTTATTATAATTGCCTAAATTAAATATTAAAATATTAGCCCACAAAAAAAAAAAAAAATATGAAACCGATTTCAAAACATGAACTTACTACATAAATATATTTAAATATTTTAAATATTTTAATTTATATTACCTACTATTTATTTGAATAAAAATGAATAAATATTTAAAACATAAGTTTAGATATTATATCGACGATTATTCTTTTACTGGTTATTTCATTACACGTTTCACGTAACAATTGTATAAATAGGTTATATGTATAGTTACTTTGTAAAATTAGAAATCGGAGTTGAATTTCCTTCGAAAACTGTTTGATAAGGTATTTTTGTAGTAAAAAAATCTATTCCATGCATGTCAATTTCACTTGTAGGTATTTCGACGCTAACAAAATATGTAGGATGTATATTTTTTTAGTTGTTATAACATAAACGTATAAATATGAAATTAATTTTTAATAAAATTATAATTTTTTCACATGAACTAACAAACTTATTTTGATGGATTGAGGGAAACTAATGGGCTTGATGTATTTTGTTTTCTGCATAATTCAATAAGACACTCAACATTATTAAATATCGATGTATTAGTGTGTACCTCATAGTTTACTGAGTCTATTATAATTTCATCCGATAACAGTTTTTTTAGGCTACCTATACAAAATGTAGGTACTTAAATAAAATATTTTTAATTGTAACTTTAAATTCTAAGTGTGGTTATGACTGTATTGGTTTTTTTTCTGTCTGTAACCAACTGATAGGGTACTACTTTTAAAAATTACTACTTACTAAAAATTATCCGTTTTTCTTCCGATGTTTTCTCTCTCAGTTATGTTGTCTGGATTAATGGCATTAGTTTATATTGCCCATTAATTGTCTGACCCATTCACTCACCGGCCTTTCACCGCCCCGCGCGTCCACCGATAGTCGTATCAATATATTATGCCCGTCGCCGCTAACACTGACGAGCGTGATGTTTGCCGAGCACGAGCGTATGATTCATTAATGCATTATCTTTTCGACGGCCTACGAGTCGCATTCGACGTTACACTCGCTACCATCGTCCACCTGGATTCTTGGACAGAACGGAAGACGACGACAATACGCACTACCATCGCCGGACGACTCTTTTAACGATCACCGCGGAGGTGCCGTCGCAGAGCTAAGCACTCGTTCCGGCAACGACAGATCACGCACCGAGTAGGTTCGTATAAGGGTTTTATTTGTTTTGTTAATATTATTGGTGCACGTGCCATGAATGATCGTGGGTGGACGAGGTTGAGGTGATGGATGTCGCCTGACGCTATGCTACGTGGATCGGTCGCAGTAAGATCCTAGAGGTGTCTGGTGCGCTACTGCGCCGAACCCACGCGTTTATATAAACTAAAATATAATAATAACAAAACTAATATCATAGCACTTGTATTATATTACATATTCTAACATAATATTAAAAATTTAATATTATAATTTATTTAATATGATATTATAAAAACGTGATCTATTGAATCCACGTCACAGAATGTCCTAGCAAGAAGAGCTAAGTCCAAAATTAAAATGTATCAATTATGTCGAAGTCCGTACAAGAATTTTGGAAAACGATTTAAGTTAAAATAATCGGACTTGGATCATAGTTCATAAAATCAAAATAATTTTTTATCAAACTTTTATCAATTATTGATATTTTTGGACTTTGCTCTTAATGTTATTATAACGCTCATATCGGTTAAAATGAAAACAATTTTTTGATGTAAAATTTTTATATTAAAATGTTAAATATACCAAATATAATCAATATATGTATAATAATCGTATTATATTATAAATTATAAAATAGTCCACTGGAAGTGATGCCGTCTCATAGCTCGTTTGACAATGATGGACGCGGTGGTCGCGATAGCTGCCCTGGCCGTTATGGTCGATTTTCCAAAAGAAATAGTAAGTTTATTTAATACCTACTATTTTGTTTTTATAGTTGAATTCTATCTACGTAAATGTATTATTCAGGTGTATCAAACGTTGTATAATATATTACACATGTAATACCTACACCACGTTACTAATTATAGATGTTCCAGGTACCCGGCAATTACTCAATGGCTGGGTACTCAATATCATATTTAAGACTCAGATCTTACTCGGTACCCGGCGTAATACCTACATTTTTACCCGGTCTTCACTCGGTACCCGGCGAAATACTAAATTTTTACTCGACTCATATCCAATGGCACACGCTGATAATCTATTTAAAAATATATGCATACCAATTAATACAACGGAAAAAATCTAAAATTCTAGGGTAATAAATTATAATTTATTTTGGTACATATTGGAATAACTGAACCGATTTACAATATCCAGTTGATTATAAACAAATCATGTTTTTCTTCTACGAATTACAAAAATAAATCTCGTGTTTACTGTCTAATGTTTATATAGTTGATACTTGGTACTTTGATATTAGTATAATACCCATTTTGTATTTAATTTCTACTCGGCCTACACTCGATATCCAGTTAGTGTTAAAATTTTTACTCAGCAAATACTCGATACCCGGTAAGTATAACAAATTTTACTCGGCGAGTACTCGGTACCCGGTGTAATACCAGATTTTCTACTCAGAGAATCTCTATTACCAATAATCAAAATATGACCTGTAGATGTTTATTTTTTTCTTTATAACCTAACTATTCAATATTCATTAAGTAATAATATGCTATATTGGATTTGAATTTTGAACTAATAACCATAAACTCTTTTTATAACTTGTATATTATTTATATCTATTAGTTATTACTATATTCAGTGTAACCAGTGAAAGGATGTTAGGGGTTGTATCTATCTGTGCATTATCCATTTTTAGTCGACTTTAGATAAATTTTTCAAAATTTACCTACATTTGATATATAGTTTGGCTACGTTCACTTTATTTTGCTTTAATGTAAAAATGCATTGTTTTTGTTTATATTTCATATTTTTAAACTTATTATTATAAATCTCTTTGTATATTATAACATTTAATTTAAAAACGCCTTTTATGTCCTTCAAAATCTGCTGAATGAAATGGTGGCATCCCTTTACAGAAATGTAGGATTGCCAATATTGTTTAAATTAAAAAACAATTCGACATTTTACCATGGATATATTGTAATTTAAATTCCTTTGATTTTCTAGGGTGTAGTTTTTGCAGAAAAAGGGGTCACATCAAAAGTGATTGTTGGTACAATCAGCCAACTCCAGTCACTGAGGAAGATTATGCTACAGTGTCAGTTTCAAAAACTTCAGTTTTAGCTATAGGTGAACATTTAAGACATGAGCATCTGCAGCTGCGGCGTCTGGTAATGGTGCTAATTCTGCTGCTGCTGTTTCTACTGGTACACTTAAACAGCACCTAACAACAGCAGATACAACACCTATAACAACAGCTAAGACAAAAACAACTACAACAACAAAAAACCGTGTCTGAGAAAAATAAAATTTTTTTTTATTAAATATTTATTTTTATTTCCTGGTCATCATTATAACTACAATTATATATTAGTTGAGGTGACTAATTTGTAAGTGTTTAATAATTTAGAAATATGAGTGAATAGAATGATAATGGTGTTCAAAATAGTCATGACATACATTTATCAATATTAGATAGTACCTTTAATATTTTTAATAAAATATTTAACAATGTTGTTGTTAAGTCAAACAAAAATGTACATACAAATTTCAGTCGTTGAGTATTCTAAAGATAAAAACACATTAAATGTGTGTAAGCAAATATATGTAGATCGGGAATGTATACTGGGGGGGGGTCCTATCCCCCCAAAATGAATAGTTGTGTAATTTATTTACTATGAATCTCCCTCAAATACTACTATGAACTACACCCTTTCTCCCGTGTATTTTTTTTGTACATGTGCCTGATGTAGATAAATGTAGGAAATGTAACTATTAGAAATATTTTTAAATATATTCTCAATGGATGTATTTTGTATCTATATTCAAACACAAACTAAAATTATTTTTTTATGGCACATTTTTACCACAAACTTAGTCAATCAAATTGTGAGTACAGAGATAGTTCATAAATAATGGCAATTAATTTAATTGTAGATGATAAATATTATAAATATTATATAAATAATTATAATGCATTGTTTGTACAATATTAAAACGAGTACAGTGGTAATTCATTGTGTTTTGCTGAAATTCTGTAAAAAAAGCTGTACATTTTTGCTTTCTGATAGTCGAGGTGATCTAGTGGTAACCTTTCTTTAAGTAATGTTTTCAATCAACAGACTAATAAGTCTTAAATCCATGATACATTTTGGGGTTATTTATTATTCTTTACACTTTATGGATAAAAATAAAACACATTCATAAATATGGGAACTATTAAATATGAAATTACTAACTGATGAGTTTACTACTATAACCATACGTCTATATATTTAAACAGTCAACAAATAGGTAGGTACCTGACAAATCTCCAGCAAAATTGTTTCATAGTGGTAGCTGTGTAAGTTAGGTATAAGACAATGTAGGTACCAAGATACTCTTTTTTCAGTATGTACTTTATTGTCTTTATATTTAACTTTGCAGCCTTAGACCATACATGCTTTGATGCCTGGTATAATATAATCTAAATAGTTAATGTTTTAGTTCCTGTAGGTACTGAATTTAATATAAGAAGGTTAATGTGGCCAAGTTGTTCTTCAATTATTATTAGTAAAGTATTATTACTTAAAGGAACTCCAGTTTCCAGCGTATCATGTTTTAAGGAGTAATATTTAAGCGATTCACGTGCCATGAACATTTGGACTTTGACTATGTGCGAGTAGTAAATTAACATTATTATAGTGTATGTTTCCGAGAATTACTGTAATGCCGGGTCAGGCAACTATCACCGAACACAACTCTCAAACGTGCACGGACATATTGTCAATGAAATATATTCTTGTTTGCATAACTATAAAAACTACAAAAAGCTGGGTAAATTAAACATACTGAGGTAAGATTATAATTTCAAAAAAATGGTTGAATTTATAATTTTCTAAGTAATGTAATTATTTCATAAGATTTTTAAAAAAAATCTTAATATTAAGGTGCTTTAAAATTTAAGATTTAAAATCGACTTCCTAAAAAGACCAGATATTTTTTCAAACAGTTCATACATATAATAAAATTAATTATGTACATTATCGGACTATACTATTTACTTATTGTGTTTGAAATACAGATTGAAAATTTGTTCAATAATATATTATACAAGGTGTAACAGAATAACCTGACAAAACAACTATTCTAATTAATATAAAAAAAAAAAAATGTTTTGTATTTATTTCATTAACTTTTGTGCCACAAGTACACTATACATTTTTTTACTGTACTTTTAAGTACTGAAAATAACAATTTTAAATTTAATTAATGTTTTTAAGAAAAATTTTAATTCGCCAATTTTGTAAGTCTGATTTTTAGAAAAGTGTTGAAGGTAAAATCGTTTATTTTTCAATTTATTTGAAATATTAACATTTTTTTGGACTAATCAATATTGATTTGAAAACTTTTTTCAAATTGTACTTTTTGGGGATTTTCAGATATAAGTAAATCTTAAATTATTTATTATACATATAATTTTATTCATATGCTTAACTAGTATCAATTTTTCTTTGCCTTTATGATAGACCTATATATTATATACTTAATTTTTTTTTTATATATATCTTAAACCATATTTGAAACAAAACAAAGAAACTAGAAATTTAGATACTATTTTTATTGTAACAATATGATTTAGTTCATAGTATACCATAATTTAACAACATATTGTACTTATTTATTATTTTTAATAATTATCAGCATAACATTTGTACAGGCCATGACCGAATCACTGATATTTAAATCATTAAATACATTCAGTTATGGAATACATATATTTTGTTATTTTTATTCAGTTTAAAGTATTTTATATTGTCAATATTATATATATATATAATTATTTCAAAATTATTTCACTTGGTTTTTTAGCATTGTATACAATGATAAACTTTTATTGTAGAAGATATTACATAAATATTTTTCTTTTTATATCTTATGTGTAAAAACCCCTTACATATTTTTATTTCATACACAATAATATATATATTTAAAAGAAAACATATATTTATAAGGGTTACATTTTTAAGGTTTTAACACTGTTTAGCTAATAGGTTTCTATAGACATAATATCTAAATCATCGTCAGAGTCAACATCTGCACTCCTAAATAACACATAATTATCCATATCTATTGTCCGGCAGTTGTTAATAGCATACTTGAGCTTTTCTTCAAAAACAGCACGACTACTATAATCAGTTAACCGCAGTTGAAAGAAGCATGTCTGAGCTGTGGGTAAACCATCTTTTTTATCTTCAACTTTAATGATCTAAAAATTTTAAGAATTTATTACAATTATTATTATTTATGAATACATATCGTTGGTCGAGTGAAATTATATACTAATTATCACTTATAATAATATTAATAATGAAAACATTTATCATAATATTATACAAAGATATTAGTTAGTTATCTTATTATACTATGTTTATATAAAATTTAATTTCTAAATTATTACCTAATTTAAATTAAATATTTATACATTATAGAATGCACTATTTTTCTAATTACTGAAACCACCTTATATTGATCTAGCTAATAAATAGTTGTGTATACATAAGTGTATAACACTTCTAATAATACTATATTTTGATTGAAAAATTATTTATAGATAAATACCAATAACATCTTGATAAATAATTTCATAGTTATATCTAGGATTAAGGATTAATACATTTTTAACAAAACTAAACTATTACACTCTTATTCCCAAAACTCACACTTGTCTCAATCTTAAATCTATATATAAACATATACAGTGGCGGCTCGATGAAGGTATATTTGAATCACAAGATTCATAAAAATATTAATGAGTTGGTTAGGTTAGGTCTTGTAATTGGTAAAGGTAGTTTGGACAATTTTTAAAGGTTATTTAACCACTAACAGCCTATGAATTAACTATTTTGTGAGCAGTGAAAGCACGTTTAGGGTTGGTGGTGTAGAAATATTAAATGTTAGAGAAGGAAAATAAAGTTCAAGCCTCCACTTCATTATACTATATATATATATTTGTGGATATATAAATTTAAACTTGAAACAAGTATGAGTTTCGGGAAGACAAGTGTAATAATAATATTTTTGTATATAATATTATGTTATTGATATTTTATATTGATATTGCAATATCAATATGATAATAAAAAAGATAATGTATTGCATCACTATGTTATAATGTTATATAATTTTACATATTTTTATTATAATATAATAATATTGATTTAATTGATACTTGATTTTTCATATTTAATGGATAATGCTTATTAATTGCATATTTATCAAGTGTTAACTACCAACACTACTTAAAATTTACTACAGTAGTCACTCGATAATTTGAACCCCGATAATTCGAAAAAACTCCATAAATCGAACTAAACGCTGAGTCCCCTGAGAAAACCTCCATAATTAGAAGAAAATACATGTATTCCAGTCCCCTCGATAATTCAAAATGACTGGCAGTGGGACACACTCTACGATTCAAATTTTTTTCCACTAACTCAATAATTTGAATTTGCTTAAACGCAATTATATTATGTAAGTTCATATGTATGTACATATAAAGATTATGTACAATCTATTTGACGTACTTTAAATGAAACTTATAAAGACGGTGGTTAAATATTATCGAAGTTTATACATTTTGTCGTACCTTACTTATCTAATCTAAACTTTAATCGTATTATTTTACCAAAATAAACCTCTACAATGGGTAATCGTTGATGAAATCGAATAAAACGTAGTGAGTCGCAATACGGCTCCCAAAATAAATGTAATATATACATCCAATTTTTCACCTCTCTTTTATTCAAATTAATTTATATTCCCTCGATTATTTGAACACTTGGTAAATCGAAAACCTCTATAAATCAAATTTTTAACTCAGTCCCCTGAATTTCGAATTATCGCGTGACTACTGTACATATTTACATCGGACAAAATATAGATTTGAATATTTGAAAATAAGTAAAGAAATTTGTTAATATTCTAAGGAGAATACATTGAATGTTGAACTTAACGATGCAAATAGTTGATACATGAAGTATATGGCACATGATTACTTCAAACATTATCTACAGAATATCTTATAAATTAGATATGTTCAAAAAATTTACCTGGAAATGTTGAGAAAAATCCGATAAGTTAGATGGAAGACGTGATCGTCCACAAACAAATCGTAAAAATAATACTTTTTCAGAATCCAAAAAACTATTTAAAATTTCCCACAACCATTGTGCGATTTGAGAATGTTCATCCATTTCTCTATATCTGTAAAAAAAGTTAATGTATAATAATAATAATAATAATAATACGTAAAGAAAAAATTCAAGGAATTAAAGAGTTTCATATATGGTTGGACAAAATCATGCAAGTAATTGGAAACTTATAACTAAAATAAGGTATTTAAAAATATGCATTTTTGTCACATTAAATAAACTGGTAAGCAATCGATAAAAATAAAAAAATAAGATTGAATGTCTTAATTTGGAAAAAATACAACAAACTAGGAGAGTTTTTAAAAGCTGTAACTAAAAATATTATATCACAGAGATCATAATTTTATTTTATTGAAATATTTATGTATAATTGTTAGCTATTGTTAATTACAATTTAATTATAGCTAAATAAAATATTATGTTATGTGATAACCAATAACTTTAAAAATAAACATTTTTACTACCTATCTATGAAATATTTTTTTTAGAAAACCTAGACTTTTTTTACCATCATATTGTAATAGATTTATAAAAATGTACAAAATTACCTAACAATAGTTTTCAAAACTGATAATGATATATTAGGTAGTCCGCATATCATACGTTCTAGATTTTCAGCAGTTTGAAATGTAAGTAATGGCAGAGGTACTAATGTAGAAAGACCTCTACGCACTGCTAATATTTGTTCGTCCATTTCATGAAACCTTTGTTTCAATGCTAATTTGCAAAAGGTTAATCTATTGGAATATGTAACTGATACATAATGACCATATGGAATTAATGACACAGTATTATCCATCCAATCAGTACCAGTCATATTTAAAAAAGGTATTGACTGAAAAAATCAATGATGATTATTATTGTAGAAGTGAAATATGCAACTACTATTCTCACTTCTTCAAAATTCTTTTCAGTAACTCCAGTTTGATGTATATTTTGTATACTTGTCAAGTTTTGTGCATAGTAAATATCATTTTCTTCTAAATCTGATATATTTAATGATTCTCCAATAATCATTTTCCAAATTAATGGTGATAAAGAAATAGCTAAGGGTTTCTTAGTTCTAATAGCAACGCCAAAAAGTATTCCTGATAAATAAAATTAAGTAAATTAAATAAACATAAATTAAATAAATCAATAAATAAAAATCACATACCAAGGAATTTAAATTGTTGTAGCTGATGAAAATGGTTCATTTTTGAATTAAATATAAATCGATCTTGATTATAGCCTGTTTTATTTCTGCCATTTGGTGTCAAAATAAGTAATTTCAAGGTTTGAAGTTCTTCCATCATCTGGGAAATAGTATCATCGAATACACCTCCTGAATCATCTGCTCCTTCACCAACTAATTTCACCTATAATTGTTTGAGCAATAACCAATAAACTAATAACTATCAACCACCAAATTATATAAAACAATATATTAGAATTTAAAATGTTGATTGATCACTACCATTAGTTAGTATTGCCAAATTTAAAAATGTATTTATAGCTAATCAGTAGGGCTCAGAAAGTGAGAAGTTATAGGAAAATAAATAATAAACAAAATACATACACATAAAAAAACTAAAATATACAAAAAAATGTATTAATTATTTTAGAAGCCTAATAATTTACTTACATATTAAGTATTACTTATTAACATTGTTGTACTGTTAGTATATTACTATATTAAAAAGCTTTAAATTAAAGAGTAAAATCTGATGTTTAGTGAACTAGTTACCGGTTAACGATGTTAATTATTGAAGTGAAATAATATTATTGATAGGTACCTAAATAGTATAAATAAAAATATATTTTCAATATCTGTGAAGTTATATACTAAAATATGAGTCAAATTATTGTATTATTAAATCAATTTTTAGTTAAAAACACGAAAATATGCAATTATTTTCTGAAGTTTATAAATATACAAAATATGCATTTAAAATATTCAATTTTTGAACTTGTTATTGCATAAAATTAATGACTATCTTGGTCTGCACTCTGCTATAAACTGAAAACATATAGAAACATATGCAACTCCTACAACTTCCAAGTCTCAATAAACAGTATAAGATTCTAAAATTTATATAATAAATATTGGATTAGATTATTTGGAAAAGATTTTTAATAAATATACCATAATTTTTATAGCATTTCATGATATCTTTTTAATTTTTACATATTTCTATATAAAACAAAATTGAAATATTTATGATAAAAGATTAGAAGTTAAATAGTAAAAAAAAAGTAATTTTAAATGTTACTACCTTCCAAGGTCTAGATGGGACTCTGAGTTGTTCTGCATTAATGTTGACAACTTGTTTGGCAACTTGTTCAAAAATACACATACTAGTACCATTACTACTAAACCGTTTTACGATTACTTGAGGACTATAATTTTGTCTATGATTCATTGTACGACTAATAATTTTCATTAATGGTAAATTTATGATTTTATTTGTGTATAAACATTTAAGCCTTTTATCAGCTAGCCAATGCCAACGTTTAATGTGACTCCAATCAAATTCCTATGTAAATTGAATCAATAGTTTAGTTAACTTGATTAGAGCTGGACAAGTACAATAAACTCAATTACACACAGCAGTATTAAACGGAATTATTTGCCAACATGTATACAAAATATTTGAAAACTGTTGTAAGCACTTCATTCTAGTAGCGATTGATGCAATTTTATATTCTTGTAAATATCCATATTGGTAAGGAATTGATGCTGGTAAGTCACAATGGGAAATATTTGTAAAATCTCTTAAAAATGGTTCTGCTGTCCATGCAGCACAATGAGTACTACTAGTTGCAATCTTAAATAGAATATTAAATATTAATTAATAATTATTAATTAACTATAGTTAATATTTATTTTACTTGTTTGATATTTTTGTCAGATAAAATTGGAATAATCATAGGCTTTTGGACAGGTGAAGCATGACCAAATCCAAGAATACCTTCACAGTTATTACCCCAAGCCCATACATCACCACGATCAGTCAATACTAATACATGATTTGGACCAGTAGCTACATCAGTTACAATTTGGCCTTGGAATTCAGATATCTATAAGTAAAAATAAATTTTAATTATAATAATAACTTCAATACAATAGGTTATATTTACTTTTTCCGGATTCAATTTTTCTGAATATAAATCATCTGTTGTATCTTGTAAATTATCCGATCCACATGAATAGAGTTCACCATCTTCTGAAAGGAACATTGTAAAGATATTTCCACAGAACGCTTTATTAATATTTTTTCCAGTTAGTGTAATGATTTCCTGATAAAAAAAATTGAACATAAATTTAAGATAATTTTTTACTTAAGTAGGAGTATCACAAGAATTATTAAGTTATGAGTTAATATCAATGCTTACTTGTGGAACATAGATATCTTTTTTGCTTCCAATTCCTAGTTTACCACTTTCACCATCCCCAAATGCCCAAACAACATTTTCTCCAATACAAATAGTATGATTTTGTCCACATGCAATGTGCTTTATATTCAAGAAGTCTTTATGAACTATTTTTGTTGGATGTTTTTTGTGTACATGTCCGCCTAAACCTAGTTTACCATGTTCAGCATTTCCAAACACATAAACTTCACCATCTTGGGATAATACAGCACTGTGTTTATGTCCACAGGCTACTTGAATAACTACTACATCCAACAGAGATTCAATAATTTTCGGCTTTCTCTGTGGTGCATTGTTACCATGTCCTAGTTTGCCAAAATCACCATCTCCCCAAGAAAAGACTTCTCCAGTCTCGGTCAAAGCTAAGCTATGTCCATCCGAACCAATATATGTGGATACTTGTGTAATTACAAATCTTTGTAAAGCTGATATCATGGTTAGATTGGAAGGCTATCAGAATGTCCATGACCTAGGCGTCCATAATTACCTTCACCACATGATAACACTGTCCCTTGGCTAGTCAAAACAAAAGTGCAATTTTGCCCACAAACTATACGTTGAGCTATTTTAAAGTTCTGAATTTTTATAGGTGACCATATATTAGTACATTGACCAACAGCTACAAAACACAATAAAAATTAATACATTTTGTTTTTAATTTATTCTCAACTAATCAGAATCAAGGCTTTGTTGAATCTTGATGACTTGCTGCTTTAGAATATTAGACAATTACATAAAATATGTTTCTATGAATATACATTGACAATTTATTTTTATTTCTATTTTATTGACATAATCTTAATATAAATGTTGAAACTTGAGTCATTATTCTGAAGGAACAAAAATATACAGATTGATGTTTATTTGTGTAGCCAAATGTCAAACATAACAACTTTTTTAATTTTGTTGGTTTTGATTTAAACATACAAGTGTCTTTTAAAAACTTTAGAGCTAAGAAATCTTTTAAGTGAATTTTCTTAGTTGTGTTCAGAGCATCAACATCCAGAACCTTAGTTACTAAATAAATAATTATTACATAATATACCAGTATTTCCCAATTGTCCATTTCGGCCATTACCCCAAAGGTATGCATCACATTTGGTATATGGTTGCCAATCGTGAGGAGTTGTATTAAACCATTGAATAATTTGCTGATCAGCTTCTAAAGTCCACTTATTGTTGCTAATAGCTTCAGACCATAAATAATGATCATCATTTTTTTCTAAATTATTTTAAAAAAATGTTGTTTTAGTCTAAAATTTTTATAGATACAATGTATCATACCATTCAAACCAGATGAAAAGTAGCTTATAAACGTCTCAGGGAAATTTTTTCTTGTTAGCAAGGCTTTCGCAGTATTCAAAACTGTGATTAATCTTTGTAGCCACTGCCATTCTTCGCCTGTTTTAAGAATAATCACAATTAGCTTTTAATTTCAAAATAATAATAATTAACGTACGAAATTCAATTCCATGACTTGTATTTGGTGGTACAAATGTTAAACTAAATGTTTGATGAGGCCAAATTTCCAATGCTATCCCAATGAGTCCTTTTAAATAATCACTATATAGAAGTCGATCACCCATTAGCACTTTGTGTTTTTCATGGTTCATTTGCAACTGTAGTAAGTCAGGTAATGTGTTAATAAATTTACAAAAGTATTTAACACTATGGAGTCCACGATAGTACAAAGCACTTTGAGCATTTGATTTGAATAGATTATGTGTAAGATTATCAACACTAAGCTTTATGACTGTTATATCCTTAAATTCATAAGAAATGTACATATAAATTAATAATAATAATATTAATTAACTATAGACTTCATATAGAAATTTATATTTTTATAAATTTACTAAGTAATAGTTCTAATTACCTTAGATTGAGCAAAACAAACAGCAAGTCCGAGTTGGTCCTCCATCCAGCATAAATCATCTATACCACCGGATTCAGAATGCGTGTTCAATAAACTACCATCAAACAGCGACCAAATATTTATTACGCCACTACTTCCTTTGCTACAACCTGTCGCCAGAACTAAGCCACTATCATTGATGCTCATTGAAGTAACAGAATTAAACATGTGTCCTTGGAATGAGTATAGTACTCTAGGTTTTAATGTAGAAAATGGAGTAGGTATTAACCAAACATTAATGGATCCAACAGCAGTACCAACACAAAGTAACAGTCCTTTATTACCTATAAATACAAATACAAATTGTAGATAAACTATTACCATATATAACTAACGTAATACTAATAATTAAATATTGACTATTATATTCCTTACCTACAGTAGGTGACCAAATCACACAAGTAGGCTCATTTGAATGATTCAGTTCATGAAATATTTTCCAACAATTTTGTTTTTTAATCCAAAGTCTAATGGTTGTATCTTTTACATTACTTACAGATAGTATGCCAAACCTTTTAGACCATTGCAATGTAGATATAGGACTCTAAAATATATTTTTACATTATTAACAAGATTTTTTAAATATTTCTAGTATTCATATTTATTTACTTGATAAATTGTTAATGTTTCAGGTTTAGTTATTGGTTGAATATTACCCACTATTATGGCACCAGAAGAAAATGCTATAGCAAATGGCACCGAATCATCATGCCATGCTATATGAGAAACTGGATCTATAATAAACATAGGCATAAAAATAGTTTTTTACTTTAACGTTACATTCTGAAATGTATATAAGCTTACACAATGATTCTTAAATTTTATAACATATCTAAGAACAAATTTATCTATTTTGTGTATGTATTACTATTAATATAAAGTATAAGACATTAGGTACATGGTTTGTGCACAAACCTCCAAGTCGACAAAAATTATCAAGTTTCTCATACATGATTTTATTAGGTGAATCAACAATAGCTATATTCACAGAACCATCAACACCTCCAATTAATAAATACTGAGGATCAAAATTATAAGAATTTTTTATTGAAATTCCAGACCATGCTATGGCTGTTATCCAAGCATCTTGATTATATGTTGATAGGCAAGTTTCATCTTCTTGAAAAACATCTGTACATAAATAATATAATAAACAAAATAATTTAATAAAAATAAAAGTACTAACGTCTTTGAATTGTATAAATATTAAGAGTTCCTTCCATTGATACGGCAATACATAATCCAGACGGTGACCATGCAAGTTCTGATGTTAATTCTCCATTTAAATCATTACCATAGAGTTGTGTGGACTTAAACAACATAAGTGTCTTTTCTATTCTTAAATCAGTATTCCATAACCTCATTGTTCCATCAAATCCACTATTAAAATAAAACTAATTTTAAATCTTGAAATAAATGTGTATGTGTTAAAGCAAAATGACAACGTACAAAGTTGCAAGGGATTTTACTTTCGGTTGCCATATTACATGATTTATACGGTTCTGGTGCCCTTCCAGTTTCACTATTGGACATCGTTTTAAAGCACCCAAAAAATCAGATTCATTGGGTAGAACTAATTGTTGTCTTCGTAAAGATTTATTAACTAATATATTTACCTAAATTAATCATTTAATTTCAGTTGTCAAAAAATAATGTAATAGTATAATAATATATAATTTTATTTTCAGCCTAAGAAATGTATTGTTTATATTCCTTACAAACATTATAACGGAAAAACTTAAATAACAAATCATTTTTACTTAATATATAGATAAATTATAACATATAATATATTTCTTTTACTTTAAGCACATAAATTAATTATTTGAAGGGCTCCTGACTGGTGTATTTTTTCTGTGGTTGCTTGTTACTGTCAAACTTTGTTTATACATTATAAGCCTACTACATACTGGGTAAACTGTCTAAATGTTATGAGTTCAAAAGTCATATTATACAGGAAAAACTCGATTTCTGCAGAATAAGGTGGAATGGCCACGGTTAAGCAAATTCCTTGGTTAATACGCAAAATACAAATTTAAACAAAAATGCTATTATAATATTATTAAAAAAAAAATAT
Source organism: Sitobion miscanthi (assembly GCA_008086715.1). NCBI lineage: Eukaryota > Metazoa > Arthropoda > Insecta > Hemiptera > Aphididae > Sitobion > Sitobion miscanthi. Next base: position 29,445,305 of record CM017805.1, on the reverse strand, counting down.
ATTTTGTAATATTAAATTGTATTTAAAAAAAATTAGGTAAGTACAAATTGTATTTTTAATTAGACATTAATTTAATAACTATAACATTCATATTAATTTTTTTACATAAACACTATATTTAGTATTGTAGATTATTTCGTGATCTGCCACGGATAATTAAGAGTTTAATGTATTTCAAAGTATCTGTATACAAAATACCTAATCAGAATTTCATGTGTTAAAAATTATGTCTGAAAATTTACTAAATCAAAAACATTTTATAATTATTGTAATCTTATAAACACATAAAACAATTAAAACCTATCTTTTGACTGCTCAATAGATCGTTTCCAGGGATTTTCAATAAACTAAATAATACTAGTAAAAATCATATACAATTAACTTACTAATTGCTTACACGCCCAATGTTTAATATCATTACTAACAACATGAGACAATGAACATGCAGATAATGCATTGATAAGCATTTTAACTGATGGTTTATTATCGTTTTCAATTGGACTTAATGATCCAGTTTCATCTGAAAATTTTTCATATTTTATTCAAAATATTTATTTGTACTAAATAAAATAATAATAGATTTTTTACTTGCCATGCTTTGAAAATATATTAAGTTTTTTTACAAATTCATTTACAACTAATTTGGTAACTTTTAAATTATGTTGCATTTTTAAATTTCCTTCACTTGCTATGGTAAAAATGTCCTTAGAATAAAATAAAATAAAATAAAATAGTTATTCTTATAGATATTATAATATACAATGCTAGAGTTGATAGATACACTAGGAGTTTAAAACATAGTAATTAGAATTGAATTTCCTTTATTTATTTATTTATTTATTTTGTAAAAGTTATCAAAATCTATATAATTAGGCATTATGATATATACCAGCGGTTTTCAACCTGGGGTAAGCGATATAATCTCAAGGGGTGTGCGAAAAAAAAATTGAGGAATGGTGGAAAAGTGAAATTGAATGTAACTAAAATATTTTGCTATTAATGTACTTATTACAATATAAAGCCTAGGATTTAATGTTATTAATGCGATAACATTTTATTGTTGTAGATATTGTAAATCATTTAAGTAGATTAATTTTTGTAGATTAATTTTAGACAGTAGATATTTTTCAAGCTATTGATTTTTATTTCACCGAAAAGAGTATAAAGTGGTCAAAATGTTGTGGTTTAATTACTGATGGTGGTAAATCTATGTCTAGTTGTTACTCTGGTTTCCTTGCGCGTGTCAAGGCAGTGGTCCATTGACCAGCTCTTGCATCAAACCTTTTCCAGTTGATTTGAAGAATGTTCTGGATGACTCTTGGAAAGTAGTCAATTTCATCAAGTCTCGCCACACAAACTCCAGAATATTTTCATCATTGTGTGAAGACATAAATAGTCTTCACAAAAACCCTCCTTCTTCATACTGAGGTTTGATGGTTCTCATATGGTAAGGTTCTTACTCGTTTATTTGAACTTAGACATGAAGTTAAAATATTTTTTGAAAACCATGCTTTTCAACTTTTATTTAAATTTAACGACCACGAATGGCTTCAAATACTATCGGCATATTTAGCCGATGTTTTTTTGAAATCAAACAATCTAAATTTAACTATTCAAAACAGTGCACTGACAAAATTTCAAGTCACCGACAAAGTAGAATCTTTTATTAAAAAGTTAGTTTTTGAAGTCGTGTATTGAGAATAGTCAACCAGAAATTTTTGAAACACTACACAATTTTCTCTGTGATACTGATATGTTCCTATCACAAGATATCAAAAGACAAGTTATTCAACATTTGAATGGGGTCATAGCAGCTTTTGAAAAATACTTTCCTAAATGTGGAAACGAAGACCACTGAATAGCATTTCCTTCCAGTGAAAACTATTTCATACCTGCAGTTTTATCAGACAGAGGAAAAGAAAAACTAATAGAACTGAAAACAGATTCTTCGCTTGAGGCATTTGAAAAGAAATCTATAATCGCCTTTTGGACTTATGTGAAATAAGAATATCCTAAGCTATCATGCAAAACATTCAATATTCTGCTTTCATTCACAAATACTATGTCGGTGGAAAGGGCCTTTTCTTCATACACGTTCATAAAAAATAAGTACTGTAATAGACTGTCTGTAAGTTCAAACTTACGGGATTACTTATCATGTATGGAGCAAAATTTAAATAAATTAAGTTCAGTAAACAAGCCTAAGGATCACATTAAAATTAGATAATTAAATATTATTATTATTTATTTTTATATACATTGTATGGGGCAAGGTAATTAAGATAAATAAATAGTTCCAAATTTTCCTTTAAAATTAAAATTATTATTTTTTTTTTTCTATTATTTATATTCCAAATTGATATTCGGGGGTAAATGAAATAGCGGTGAGAGGTCAAGGGGTACGTAAATGAAAAAATGTTTAAGGACCATTAATAAAAGGAGGTAAATATACAATTTATAGAGTATACTTTGAAATTGTAAATGACAATTTCATCCTACATTCCATATTCCCGTATTTTGCTAAACAAATATTTTAAATGTATGCATAATATACAAAATAAACTTACTTGAACTGGTATGGATATTGCATAATTATAAGCTGGTCGATAATGTTGAGCTAATGTTATTATTATGTTTGATAATAATCCTATAACATTTTTTTCTAATTTGTTTGGCAATATTTCATTTTCATTGTATTCTTTATCAGTCCATGCATTCATAATAAGTAGAAGTCGAATAAATTGAAATATTTTGGGAACATTTGTAAAACCAAACTTGTCTAGTTTCCATACAACTATATCTTCACTTTCAAATTTCCGATGAATAAGTGACATTAAAATATTTATGACAATATTTCTAGATACTAAATGTGACATAGTATGAAATACTCGATTAATAGCTTTTGTACGTTCTTCTGCTGATGTCATTAATGCCGCCTCCAAAGCCAGAGATTTAACTATAGAAGAATGTTGAGATATTTTTTGAAAACTGCCCTCAATGCTTGTGAGGGATGGAACAACCTCCATTCCAAGGTTGTCCATGCTATTATCTTCTACACTCTCTGGTTTACATTTACAGTGATTCAATTGTTCACAGATCATATTTATATCGAATGGCTCATCAAGATAATTACAATGATCCATTAGTTTAGAAACTAAAATGAAAAATTAATTAACAATACAATTATATATAGCTTAAGCATAATACAAACAGAAATACCATATAACCATCATATAACTGTGGCTAGTAAATATTTTTAAATCAAATTTTCTGGTCGGCAATTTAAAGATACAAATTTCAATAAAGTCTTTTTTAACAATCCAAAATTAGATAAAACATAAAAAGCAGATATATAACCATAAGAATCAAGTAGCTATTTATTTCTTTTTTCTTTTTATTCAAGGCCATTGCCACTTACACAATGTAACATCTCTATGATTTTTATATGATTTCTTCATGTTTTTCTCTACAGCCAGTACTCCTCTAAAGTTTTTAGATCTTCATTTACACAATTCTTTCACTGTTATTAAGGCCTTCCCTTTGGTAGTACAAAAGCTAGTCTCCATATTTTAATGATTATCCATATAATTGGGCCCTTTACTCCTCAAACATGTCCAATCAACATTATTCTATAGCTCTTAAGTACCACCACTATATTCTCTTTTTGATCTTATTATGTAATCACCTTCTTAACTTCTCTTTGGCCTAAATATTCTTTGCAAAATATTCCTCTCAAATATTATTAGGGTGCTTGAATCATATTTGGTGGATGCCTATACTCCACAAGCATAAAGCACAATGAGTATAACGAGGGTATTATATAATCTGATTTTTGTTCTCCTCAATAACTTTGTAGGCTTAAATAATAGTATTAATAAAAAATAGCATTTGTTTCCCGATGTGATTCTATTATTACATATTTGTGACTATCACTTATGATTTTATGTCTAGCCCCAAGTACTTTGAGTATTTTGAAAAACAGGTCTTCCATATTGATATCGAGTCTTGCGGATGCTCACTCCTATATAAAATTATACAGTTTGTTTTGTTTTCATTGTTATAAGATCAATATTTTTTTGTTATGTTACTTAAACTTTATGTTGTTCTTTTGAAATTATCCTGTTTTTGAAATCAATGTTATGTCGTCTACCTAACATGTTATACCCATTTAAAAAATGCCTTTTGTAGTCTGTAAATTGTGGTCAATAAAGGGCAAACAAAGACAGGACTTTTGGGGGTTTGAAATATCAGCAAAAATAATCAAAATAAATTGATTGACCTACAATGATTAATGAACAGTTTACATTTTATCAACCCACTCCCCTCGAAATTTTTCTCAGAGTTATCCTCTATACATAGTTATAGTTGGAACAATAGATTTCTTATATTGTAGTTCGTATCACCCAACAATTTTGAAAGCTAATTTATCAAATTAAACTTGAAGTAGAAATCAATAGAAAGCCAAGCTAGTACTTAAATATGTTGGTATGCCACCAACGATAAGAAAATAAAAACTAATGAAAAAAGACTGTATGAGTTATGTCAAAGGTATCACAACGAGAATATTAATTTAGACAAACTTTTAAAAGGAATGTTAATGTTTTAAAAAATTAATTTTAATAATATTCTTATTTATTTTTATTTTTATAAAAATACTAGCCGATCCGTTACAGCTTCGCCCGTGATTGGTTGTTTATTTTGTTTTCGGACGATGATATGTATAATTTTTTATTTAAAATTTATCGTTTAATGTGATCAGCAAGTGAATATAAAAAACGGTTAATGAAAACGTATTGAAATGTTTCTAGCGGTATTAATGGTGAATTAATTTTTATAGCACTTCATTACCCGTAAAAAACGCATACCTCAAAAAAATTATGATTTTTCAACTACTTTTGGGTGTAACATGCTGCAGCCTACAGTAAGTGCAACTCGGCCACCTTATTAATAAACACAAATAATTTCTACTGTTGATTGTAACCAATGAGAACTATTCATAAATAAAAATAAAATTTCCAATGTAAACTTCGATGTCCCTGTTTGAGCACATTTTTAAAATGCGAATTTTGTAAAATCCTTTCTTATTGCACGGTGAAAGTATTAGAAGAACCACTATTCCAAATTTCAAGTTCGTACGTTGTGTAATTATTGAGTTACAGCAATCAATGGCTAAGTGGTATTTTGATTTTATATGTATAGATTGTAATTAAAGCATGTTTTCCAAAGAACAACCATCAATATATTTAGAGAATAGTAAAATAAGATATAATACTATATAAAATAACAGAATTCAAGGAATTTCTTTCATTCAACATTTTGTTTTATACATTCTCTGTCTCTCAAATATTTTCTATAGAAAAGTTTGTATTTAATCTAAAAATATAATAAAATAAAAGTACCTTGAGTAAAATCTGACGTTAGAGATTTTTTGGGTTTAACAAAATCAGAAGTTTTTAATTTTTCAATTTTTTCTTGGCAATTTACACATGAAGCGTTATCAGCTGCAATAAAAATAAATAAAAATTAAGTGTAAGTTATATAATTTTATAATTTAAAAGTCCTTACTAGATTTAAGTATTTGTGAAGTTTTTGATTCAGAATCATCTATCTTGGTCGGTACTCGAAGTTCTGTAACATTGAATTCTGAGTTTTGGTTCATTGAAGGCAAAACCACACTATCAATATGTGTACAAGAATTTTTTATCTCTTCATTTTCTATATTTTCTAAAATTTGAACATGCATATGTAGAGGAGTTTCCTAAATAAATAATAAAAAAACATAATATTTTACAGTAATCACATGTATTTAAATGCAAACTATATTTTTAACAATTTAAAATACTTAAACAAATATGAATCTACGTATTTTATGTAATATAATATCATCATGTTACTAGTTGTATTGCTATCTTACCTAGTACGTTTATCTACCTGATTGTGCAGGCAATGCTCAGCCCGTATTTTTTATAATAAATAAATAAGTACATAGAAACCGAATATTGAAATAAAAAGGGAAAAGGGCTAGACACAAAATATGAGTGTACGTTAGTTTTGTGTTCTAACCTAACCTAACAGATTTAGGGGTATAGATCCATAGGCTACCACAAAACCACAAAAGTATTTGTTTCCTTCACTAGCATCATAGTCAACAGTGAACTGTATTTTATTACAAAATTAAATATCTAATGTTTCCATTGTAGCTCAGAAAAAACAATGATAATTTTATTATATTTAATTAAAATATGACAGATGCATAACAATAGGAAAATGTTTTGGTATCACAATCTTAAACATGATAAAGAAAACGCACGACAAAAAAGATTTATGTATAATTACAATTATTTATAGAAAATATATTTTATAGGGCTATTAAATAATGGTCCAAAGTACCTAAAACAAAGCTAAATCTTGCCCCACAAATAAATATAATTTAAATACTCATAAATCAAATCTTTAAAAACTGCTAAACAATAAACATTAAAATTATTATTGGTACTACTACAACCATAAAGCATAATACATTATAAATTAATCAATTAATTAATATAAAATAATAAGGAAAGAATCTTTGAAATAGTACCAAAGGGAAAGGACTCCAGCCCACATAGCCTCCTTTTAATCTGTTCCATTTAATATATAATTTTAGATAAATTTAATTACCGGCGAAGATTCATGTTGTTCTACATCTGAAGTAATTGAAACCATGCTTGAAATAGCTCTGTTCATAGGATCATCAGTATTATTGTGTACTCTCAGGACATTTGAGTATGGTATTTGATCGATGTAACATATTACCCTGAGAACTTCCAATTCTTCTTGGATAGTCATCAGTAATTCTAGATGTTTCCTCTGAAATCTTAAAAAATGTATGATAGTAATTTTAAATTCTATAAGTAATTATTTTTATAATTATTTACAGATTCTCTTCGTTTCACATTAGTAGTTTCTTGAAAATCTATTAAAGTTTTCAAACGATTTTGTGAATCTGGTATTTTATATTTATTTTTAGCACATTCTTTGAGATAATTATTATAAAGTATGTTTAGTATTCTTTCAGATTCAATCATATCTGTTTCAATAACTAAATACTTTGAACATAAACTTTTTTCAAAAGCACATCTATAACAAATAATAATAACTATTAATAACAATACTTAATATAAAAACTAAGTATTATTACATTATAGTATTTACTATTTACCTGAAAAGAAATATTAAAATGTTATTCATAGTACCATTTTCCTTAATATTATCAAGTTTCTTTGTACTATCAAGGTTGCATTTTTATAAGCATCTGTTGATTGTTTTATTTTTAAAGAAATGGGATTGATTAATACATCAACACTCATAGAACTAGTCATAATAACTTCTAGACTTTTTAATGCACTAGTCTGTAATGCGCACAGTTTGAATAGTTTAATTTCATTATCTAGAGAAACCCTGTAAATAGCATTAATAAAATGTAATTAAATAAAATTATTAGAGAAATCAATTAATACATACTTAGTTGTAGAGTCTAAATATTTTTTACTACTTGAAGATGGGTTAGTATCTATTTCTGATAGTTGATCGAAGATATTCATAAACATTTGATTAGAGAACAAATCTAATGAATCAACAGCATTTTCTTTGTGACATTTATAAGATGTTTTATTAGCTTGAGAATTATTTGGAGGCACCAACTAAAATTATATTTTAGTTATTTAGTTTGAAATATTATTGAATTTTGTAAAATGGGTATACTTCATTTGTGACGCCACTCAATCGCCCAATCGAATACAATGATAATGCTGGAATATGTTCCAATCGCGTGGGATTAAATTTAATATTATTACATGGTAATAATGATTGAAATAATACATCACTAAAAACAAAAAAATATATACATTACTGTATCAACCACACACTTATCTATAAATATATTTTATGATAGCTATGTGTACTTTAAATTAAATAGGCATCATTTTTATGTATAGCCTAAAATGTGAATTAAAATTACAACCTGACATCATTTTTGTCTTCCTGCATTACTTTTGCTGTAGTGAAACCATTTTTTAAACTTCCTACTATGGTGCCAAATGATTTTTGATCCAGATCATAACATCTTCCATCTACTCTTAGACCACGATCAAGGCCTCCGATTACTGCTAATGCAGGCCATACTTTTACACATAATACATTTATATCAACCTCTTCAATATGTTCACAAATGGGTTCTTTTTGAATAGATCCAGATATATCTAATATTCTTTCTTTGAAATGTACTTCAGGTAGAACTCCTTTTAAAAATGAAAGTTGTTCTAAGAGACACTCATTCACCTATTAAATTATCACAAATTAATTGATAAATTTAAATCAATACAATTTTTAATGTATTATTATTCTTATTAATATGCTGATTGCATATGTTTTTTTGCAGTTCTCGCCCAATGTGTAGGTATAATAAAAGTAAAAAACAACAGTCTTCTAAAAATAACATAAAGAAACTGGTCATTGGTCATACGGCCAATCGGCATATGAAAACATATTTTAAAAAATGTGTTTAATCAATGCTAAATAATTATAAAATAACATTCAGTCACACGTAGAGGAAAATAAACCATTTACTTTAAATATATATTTGATGCCAATTGGCGCCAGTATGCAGTCAACGTGTTAAATTTATGACATAGTTTTAGCCTCTAAGAGGATTTAAATTTAACAAATGTAATAATATTCAAACTTAAATTTTAAATAATTATATTTTCATACCAATAAAATAAAGATCAAAACAAATAATGGGAATCATAAACGTTGCTAAGCTAGAATTTAACAAAATATATCGATTGACAAATATATAATTTGTGTGATTAATAACAAATAATTACCTCAATCAACCACTGATCAGTGTTATGCAATGTTCGTATTGTTGTAATATAATTTTCAGCAATACATGTAAACATGGGTGCTAAATAAGGTTCTCCAGCAAAAAGTTCAGTGTTTATATTTCGCTCAGTTCTATAATCACTTATTTTAATCTAAAATAATAAATTAATTCATATTAAAACTTTTTTTAAAAAATGTGGATAAGTGGATGTCGCTCTGCTGTACAGAGTTACAAAAAGGTTTCTGTATGGATTGTAGTGGCGCCGCACACGGGTATCAATTAGGGAAAATTCCCCAGAAATATTTATGGTTGGTTTAGGTGGGTGGGGTTGTGATAATAAGTGATCGATCATTAATGGTATTTAATATTTAAACATCTTCATAATTTAACAATAATTTTAAGTGTAAATAGGCAATAATAGTATGAGTATAGCAGGGCACAAGGCAATATTTCGCGATTATAATGCACTATTCGCGAAAAGCTAAATTTTTTTAAGTAGGTTGGTCTAACACCAGAATTCCCCCCCTCCCCATATAGATTTGCACCACTGATAAATTGTATTAAACTCGAATTCGGTGATATAATATTATTGAAAAAGGAAAACGGTTCTGAGCGAAAATGGTTTGTCAGTCTGGATTTTTTATATTGTTTTTATTTATTATAGCCTGTAAGTTGAATTAATATTATAATATTATTATTTTTTATTCGTTACTATGATGATATACAACGCGTTAGAAATTAAAATCCCATTTTTAGTGGTATTTCGTAATTTGTTGGTAGTATTTCCCGTGAAATTAAATAACTATTGAGCAAATTGAAAAATGACCTCTTTAAAGTACCATCTTGATCCAATTTGCTAAAAGATAAGATACCATGTGTCGAAATCAAAGTACTCCTTCTGGTAGAAATTTCGTAAATAGAATAAAAAAAAAAAAATAAACAAATACCATTGTTAAACTACTAGCTTCCTCGGTCCTCCCAGAATCTAAAAATATATAAAAATTGTGTTATACCTTTTGTCCAGCGGCAGTAGTGTAACATAATACACAAGGATAAAGATTTGTTTTTGTATCTATGTTTTGGAAAGCTACGACTGGATAATCATTATTCTTAGCAAAACTAAGAGTTCTTAATTCAGTATCAAAAATTGCTGTAATGTAGTCACCTTGAGTAAATGATTTAAGTACAAGGGATATCTGACCACCATGATATAAAATACCACTGTAAACAAATTAAAAAATATTGGTTATAATGGAATTGACTAACAAAGTATGTATATATACTACTAATGTAATTAAATTAAACTTGAATAAATACTTATAAGCCTTGTACAGCCACATATCAGAAGTGGTTTTATAGTTTTGATCTTTAATGGGATATCTTGATATACCAATACATGTACCCTCGTTGCTTTTATGTTCTCTCAAAATAAAAAACTTCCATTGATAAACACCTAAAATAAAAATTAATTAATTTTAGCCAATAGGTCTAAATACAAACAAAATTTTTTAAATAACTTAAATAATAATAAAAAGTAAAACTAATGAATAAATAGTGTATGTGAATTATGATATATCAATTAGCGATCCAAAATAGTTTTTCCATCAATGGCCTCATAGTGCAGTAGTTTTCAAATTTTTATTGAACACGGCACACTATGCTCCTTTAAAAATGTTCTCGGCACACTGATCTTTTTTGCACTAAATAATTAACTATTTATAACTGTTTACATTTAATAAGTTAATATTTTTTTATTAATTTTATTCTTAGACAAATAGTTGAAAATTTTCAGAGGACCCAGTTTGAAAACCACTGCCATAGTGCATACATTTAAAATATATGCACAAAAAATGCATTTATATATCTAAAAGTACATTTAGAAGCATCAAAAATATATTTCTACTTATAAAATAGCAAACTTTTTTAAAATAATTTGTGGTGAATTTGAACAGCAAAAATGAAATTGTATTTTATTCTTATATATAAATTGTATTATAGTCGTCTAGAGTGTGTATATCTTGAGTAGCGGAAGGTGTGCTGGTCTTAGCGATTCTGATACATCTGATTATGCTGTGTTCCTGGCCCCACTATATATGATGTCGACTCCTTTGATATGGCTGGCTCGTGAATTTCCAGGTGTTTTTGGGTGAAGTCGTTTGAAAGTTGTTGTTGTCGTAGAGATGCAACCACCTGGTTCTGCTAATTTCATTCTAGTCACCAAATTTTAGAAAGACAACTGGTTTGAGATTCCAACACGTTGGCCGGGCTGTTACATTACTTTTACATTGTGTAAGGTCAATAGATAATAAGGAGCTCATTGTCTTAATAAAATATTACATATAGTATTATATAATATGATATAATATGAATCTGCAGGACCGTGGCCAGTGAGAATACAAAGCAATTATTTAAAGTAAATAATAATAGTAGCAAGTATTAAATAATAAAATACTTAATAAGAAGTGTACATTTTAATTACATTTTATCATTTTTAAAATTACCACTTTCTAAAGGAGTAGATCCAAGAGCATAAGCTCTTCCACCATAAGCATGGATAACTGTATGACTATTTTCAATGATACAATTGAAACTCTTTTCTTCATGAAATGAAAATGGTAACTCACCAATATCAATATTATGATTACTTATACTATCATTTAAATCTAAAAAAAATTATAAATTTACAAAATCGTAAGAATACAAATTAAGCTAAATAATTTCTTACCATTTAAACATATGTTAGACATTTGTTTATCTAAGTCTATTTGTTTCAAGTATGCGGTTATATTTTCAACTTTTTGTGGAATTAACCACATATTAGTACCCAATTGTTCAAAAAGTGTCTTCACAATCTAAAGAAAAAAATTATAATTTAAACTCAAATAGACAATATTATTTTCAATAATTTTTATAATATCATGCAGAAAAAGAATACAGATCGAAATATTATAATTTTATGAAAACTATAAATTAAAAACTACAATTTACAAAGTTAATATATTTCAATACATACTTTTTTACGATCACTATCGGATGATTTTAAATAGGGCAATATTTGACGTAATAATCTCAAAATTAAAAGATTGCAGCGAAAATGTTCAGCTAAAAACATAGTACTTGTACATTGAGCTAGCCGTAGAAGAGTTTCTGTCCATTGGTGAGAACTTATATACAAAGGAGAAAATGATGTGCATTTTAAGACAAATGATAATAAATCACAAATATAACTTTGTACTGGATATGAATCTGGAGAGTTTATCCTTAAAGGGACATGGTTTATTAAACAAAAATATAATTTATATGATTAAAGTATTGCTTTACTTACTCTAGCATATTATTTGGATTTTCAAAAAAGTTGGTCCCGAAATAGAAGAATGTTTCAAATTTATTAGTATATGTAAAAGATTATGTACATTCACAAAAACTGCTCTAATACTTTCAAAACTAGAATTTCCATTGCTAAATAAAAAAAAAATTATATTAACTAAATAATTAAATTTAAGTTAAAATATGATTTTATGAAAATAACATACCATCCAGATACTGCCAAAATGTATAAAATATTACTTGTCATTTTTACTACTACTAATGAGTATCGATCAGTAGACATAAACGGAACATGTAGTTTACACGTACTAACTAACATTTCAGGTAAATTATTTGCCAATAAATACTCGAAATCTGACGATTTAAAATGCATATTAAGTAATGAAAGAATACATATTTGAATAGAACACAATTCTGATGTTGCAGAATCCATCCTTAAATATAATTCAAATTGTTTGTAAATATTAAGAACAGCATTTAGAATCTGTCTTTTAATTGATCTTGGAACTGAATTAATAGCTGAATAATAGTGATCAATAGTATGATGTCCCGTTAAATTTGACTGGTATAACTCCAAAAGACCACAAATAAATGCCTCAAACATCTATTATCGATTAATATAAACATCATTATTATGGCTACATACTTAAAATAAAACATTCATTAAATAACATTAAAAATAGAAGATACTTCATATATTTACCTTACACATATGACTAAATGAGATATGATTGGATGGGTCTTGCACAAAATCAATAATTTTCAACATTTTTGTAATACGAGTAAATGCTACCAATCGATTCTATTATGCACATAAAAAAAAGCTTGTGTAAAATAATAAAAATAAAAATATAATATATTCTAATAAATTCATTAAAAGATTAAGGGTTCAAATTATTTATCTAGATTTTTCATGAAGTAGTGATCAATTGATAAAATAATTGTATACAGTGACATATGAGTTTGATAATATTCTATACATTTTACTGTATGAAATGAAGACTAACTAAAGTTTAAACTGTATTTTTAATTATTAAACTGCTTTGACATTTTTAAAAAACAGTTTTTAAGAAACTTCAATACCTAAAATTTATGTATGATAATTATAATCTAAATATTTATTAATTAATTAACTGTACATACATGTGCTCTGATTTCTTCTACTTTTGATGCTTGTATTAATACACACGGATTGGTAGCTTGTTTAGAATCAAAAACAAACTCTAAAACTGATTCTAATACTGATTTATTAGCAGTTGTCAAATCACTAGAGAAAACAATTAATAATATTTAAAAATATTTTAATGACATTTCATAAATATATTTTGATGTCTTTATATTTTATAAGTTCATGATATTGTTTACACACAATTGTAAATAAATTATAAATATTTTTGAAATAAATTTTTGTTTTAAATTGTTTTTAAATTATTTAAACATTAAAGATATTCATACCCATTTAAAAGATGTTTATTAGGTAATGATGGATCGCCATGCATTCCGCAAACAGCAGTCAACAAAAAACAGCATTTACTGGAAATATTTAAGCACAGGTACTCATCCATTTCAGAACTCAGAGAACCTTGAAAGTATAATAAACTCAACATTATAAATAAAATAAGTTTCTCTTAAATTCATAAATACTCACTATTTTCAGAAAATTTAGCAGATTTTTCTGTATGATTATTAACAATAGCAAAAAACATTTTCATACAAATATCATTTATAAAAGAAACAAGTTTTTTGTTTAACACTAAGCTGCAAATAAAAATATATTTTTACTTTAAAGCATAGTTTATACACGTATTTACAATATATATAATGTACTAACTCTTTAAGAGGTCTACCATCAATTTTTATCAATGTAATATAAAACAATGTTAATGTTAAATGTGCCATCATATTATATTTATTATCTTTTAAGAAACTTTCATATTTGTCCTTAAAATTCTTGCAGATAGCTAATATGGAATTATCTTCATTTTGTTCATAATCACATAGTATATATTTTAATAAACTTAAATATGGTAAAGGTATAAAATGTAGTTTATGTTCCAGTACAGTGAACCCTTGAGTAATAATACATTTCAATCGATCTTCTATATCATCTGAAATACACAAAATCAATAAAAGTATAACACAGATCCTTTCTGTAATTACATATTTCTTAAATGTATGCAATTATAAAATAATATAATTATTGATAGCAGATCAAGGGAAGTATTAGAAAATCGTTGTATGAGAATTTGTTAATACATCTCCCATTACAATTATACACAAATATTATCGATTTATAATGGGGTTTTTCATACAATTTTTATTTTTACGGTGTTTTTTTTAATTAGTTTAACAACAATACAATCAAAAATTATAATTATTAATATTTTAAATATTATTACTTTAAAACCCAATATCTCCTTAAATAATATTTTTTTTTAGATTAGACAAAATCGTTTTTAGTAGTTTTAACAATGATTTAGCATTGAATAATAATTTGAAAACATTTTCTTTTTTTGTATGCTTCTAGTAAAGAGGAGTTGATGAATCTATTTTACAGTACCTGGCTGATACGTATAAGAAAGAGATCAATATGGATACTTTTAAAGTAAATACTAAATACATTTTTTGTATTCTTACCAAATATATTTTTATCTTCTAATTTTTCAATCCCCTTTGAAAACAGTTTGCTTTTTAACCAACATTCATTATATATTTCTGATGGGCATAAAGGCGAACTTCTTACTCCATAGCTTATTAACTGGCCAATTAATAAACAAAATGCTGATTCTAATTCAATAAACCATACAGATTTATTAATCTTTTCAGGATCTAAATATCAATAATTAATATTAATTAATATTAAACTTAATATACAGTAAGTAGCAGGAAAACCGGATAATAAAATAACTTTTGTTCTAATCAATATTTTAAAATTGTTTATATATAATTTACAGATGATCGCGCTACACATATAGTGGTACATTTTTATTTTTATTTTTTAATACAAAAAATAAAAAAAATTGTTTCATTTAAATTTATTTGAACAATTCAAAATAGCCTATTTGTAAATCAGATGTTAAAAAACATTTAACTTAATTTAATAGTTTTTTTTGTGATTTTTCAAGATGCCAAATTTAAAAGTAAGATACTCATTAATTTGAAAAGTAATAAAAAATAAAAAAATATTTTGATTTAAACATGAATCTATTTAAAAATTCTCATAACGTTTTTTAAAAAGTTAATACTTTTTGAATTTAAATTTTTTTTACGACTGGATCAACTTAAATTAACAAAAATAACTAGATTTCAAAAAATATATGACTTAAATAAATGTTTTTACAAATAACATTATTTTTTCTAAAAACCAGTTTTTCAAATCAACTATTTTGAATTTTTCAAAAAAAATGTTTCAATATCAGATTTAAAATTGTTGAGTCTGTAAATTATGTAAAAAAAAAATATATTGATTAGATCAAGTTATTTAATTTGTCAGATCTTCTTGTTACTCTCAGTATAGTATATATAACCATACCAATACCATTTGAACACATTTTTTGGTTTAATGTATGAAGTGATTGAACTGTATTTATTAAAGATGTTATGAGAGGTTGAATGTGTTCACATTGTAAAAATATCAATGAATTCAATGTATTAATCATTGTCTCGCCAACTATTGATGAAGATAAAACATCTGAAATACAAGTTTAATGTGTATAATTAATATATTTATTTTTAAATGTAAATTTATATAATATTAAATGTATTACCGTTGTAGAAAATATCATATTCATCTTTATAAGAACCAATGACCATTGTAAATATTTTGTTGGCATACAATAAGTATTCTTCCAAGTGATTAACAAAAAGATGCTTCATACTAGGGCAAGACTGAAAAATAATACAGTATTCATCAATATTTCAATAATTAGTTTTTAATATATTAATATATTGATTGCTCTTCTAGCACTAAAGACTATGACACTACAGTAAAATAGCTAACAAAAATAAAACATGACATATAAAAATGATTTATTGATGAAATCAGCACTACGGTTAAAACCAAAAAAGAGATACATATAAAATAAGACAATTAAAATACAAAAAACAAATGATTTTGTCTAAAGAAAATATATGCTTATGCCTAAATATTTATATTTTTTTAAAATAAAATGTTTGTAAAATTATTTAATACTTATAGTAAAACCTTATATTTATGAAATTATGGACTTCTATAAAAAAACTGCCTGAATATAATAATGAAATAGCTATACTTTAATAGTTCAAAAAAATTTGTTTAATACTTACATCACTAAAATGGGATGACTTTATATTATATGCCAATAAATGTGATAATAATAACTTATAAAAGGAAGTAAGTTTCATATCCACTTTGTTCACTTTTTTAAATGTATGGGAATTATTTGACTCCAACAAAGTTACCTTAAAAATAAAATGCATAGTTCAATTTACAAACAGTTATTAAATTATTAAACACTAAATTAAAAATGAACAGTTGGTTTGTTATTATACACTTAGTATTGACATATTGAGTAGTATTTATTTAATGATACAATTTAAATTATCTCAATTCTATAGTCCTGTAAATAGTTTACAAAAGAAAAATTGTTTACAGTCCATTTCATTGTCGAATTTGGGTGGTGGGGAGAAGAGGAGGGTGTGACATAGCGATTACCCCACCCCCACCCACCAACAAGGGCTTTTTATTTATTTGAATTATAGCGCTGTATGATATAATGAATATGAAATTCACAAGTCATAAATATAATTTGAAACTTCATAAATTATACCAAAAAGGTCGCTACACCCACATGTATCCATCTTACAAATGTAAAACATGGCAAACACTGTTTTGGTGTAGGAATGAACCAAGAAGGATACAGTAATAATTAAGAAATGAAATTGTCACAACATAAAAAGGATAAATTTAGCTGTGGCAGATATCATTTTTATTTTTCTGACATCAGAACTACAGAAATCAGTTATTGAAGTTTCAAAAAAACAAGAATTAATGGATTTTGAAATAATAAGAACTTTTTTTCGTATAAGTTAATCAAAAAAATGAAAACGATATTTCAAAGATAATGTTCTGAATTATATTGTATATCAATTTGGAGTTTTTACTATCACTACAGCCTGAGTGGTTCTATCCTGCGCAAAACAGTTTTCATAAAATATTTTTTTTAATCTGCTACATTTATAATTTAAAGTTTATTTTTTAAATGAACGTATAGTTAGGTATTTAAAATTTTTTTGTGTATATTTTAGCAATTTTTCTTCTTATAACTTTCCTGCCAAACTGATAACCATAATATACTTTCCTGCTTTTAGTATTTTGCTTATTGCTTTGTTTATTAGATTAAAAACGTGAAGGAGGTCACACATGGGGGAGGAAAGATGAACTGGCTTAGCTTTACTCAATACTCATAGGGACATAAGCATTGACGTGGAAAAAATAATTGACAGATTCGCTACTGATAAAACAAAAAACTATAAAATCGTTGCTCTAATAAATTATAATACTAAGTATACTATTATAATATTATTAATACACTTGTTTATTTAATATTGAATAAAATACTGTTGAATTTATATGTATACAGAAAGCTGTTGAGTATAGGATTATTAGAAACTAAGCTTTGAGAACTTTTATCCCTAAATTTCAATGTGTATATTAAACAAATTTGGACCTCCCCCCTCCCCGCTGAAATGTGTTTTCAGTTATGTCTTTGTTAGTACCTATCAATCTATGATACCAATTCCTTCCCTCCTTAAATGAGTTTCAGATCCGCTATTGGTTTATTTGCAGCTATTTATTGTATATCTGTTCAAATTAAAATTACAAACACATTTTACTTACAATTCTGTTTGTTAAATGTTTTAATAGCAGCTTCATAACTTCTTCAATTGATGAATATTGATTTTCATAAAGGCCCATAGAGTTGACTTGAAACAATGAACTTATATGACTATTATCATTTAAACTGGAAACTGTGATATCTAAAAGCAGTTTCTGAAAAAAAATAATTTATACTAATAAAAATTGGTGTATATTTATTATATATACAATTAATTTTACTTGTCGTATAGTTAAATTTGTATCTTGTGCAAGAAGAGATTTGAGAATATTTAGACACCCAGATAATGGAGGTAAAAGAAGTGATGCACCAGTAGATAAGCAATCCATTACACTTCTTTCTACAACTTCTTTTACTTGCAAGTCTACAAGTCTAAATATAATATTAGTTATAGTTTACTGATATTTATTAATTATATTTTTACAAATTAAATATTAATATTTACTTTAAAATAAGTGTACAAAGCTGATTAGTTTCATTACCAAGCAGTTTAGAAGAGTCATGACCAGATACACGGGCAAAAAACAAATGATTATTAAGCATGTTTAGACTCAAAATTATCATTTCTTCATAAATACTAAAAAAAAAAAAATGATTTACTCATTAAATTGGAATATAATAATACAGATTTAATATAAAATATTAAACTTCAGAAATTTTCACATATTCAGAATATCTATTTTATCTAACAAGCTAAACATTTCCCGAAAATACATTTAATTGATAGTTAACAATTATTTATTATCACACAAAAAAATTAAATAGTTGATTTATAACTTTACAGAAGGTAATAAAATATCAACACATTCATCACCCAAAATAGCATAAAAACATGACAAACAAAAATTAATGGGAAAATCATTTACAATGTTTTGAAGGTTACATTAAAAAAAAATAAAAAAATACATACTCATTTGTTGTAGATTTATGAGATTCAATTTGTTCACAATATTTCTCAATTAACTGTCTTAACCACTTAAATGTACTTTCATGTAAATCAATACAGAAAGCACTATGCCATACATTTGTTTGCCTAGTTATAGAAATACAAATGTTTATCAATTAAAATAATTAAAAATTAACTTCTTTTTACTTAAAAACAGTTTCATCGAAGTGTTAAATCGCCTAATCCAAAAAGTATACTCAAAACCAATACTATTTTGGCAATCAAGCAACCTAATCAAACCTTATAATAGTATACACTGGGACTCAATTATATTAAGTTGTTTGTACACAAATTGTGTATACAATTATGTGGCAATAACAAACGAAGGACTAGAATAAAAGTATTAAATTTCCACAAAGATAACATAGTTATGTGCTATGTTTTTTTTCTCCTAGTTATAGACAGTAATATTTGCAGACATAATTAACATTCCATTCAGTACATGGTTGGTTTATTAAAATTTGTTTTAAAATATGTATTTCTCTACTAGACTGGTTTTTAATAACATTTTAAAAGCATATTGGTTAATAAATATAAACAATATCCAATTTTTTGTTAGAGTAACAAATATTATTCTTCATAATAGAGGTTCGCAACCTACCATCGTGGCCCTCATAGTAATTTGTTATGGGCCTGGAGTAAAATGTATAATTTGAAAAAAAAATCATGAATTAAGATAGTATGGACTGGAGTTTGCAGTTTAAAAAGTTGTTTGTTTGTAGATACCTTGTTAAATTAATTAACTTAACAGTTATGAACTTAAATAAGATGAATTTGATATGATAATACTTAGATGCTCTCAAATTCAAAGACACTTATGACTTGTATAACCAAAAGCATTCACCTGCATCTAACTGTTGTTATTATATAATCATTAATCAATAAATATTTAATGTTTGTACTATGGATATAAATACCTGTGTAGGGGTAATGTTGTCCAAGCAATACTATGTGAAGTTCCAGCGGAAATTTGATTTATTTGCTTACCTTCCAAATTAATTACTTTGCTAGGGCGATTTACAGGACTTGTTGAATGACCTTGTCCACATTGGCCTTTCCCATTGGAACCCCATGCATATACCTAATCAAAAAAAAATTATTACATAATTATTATATTCAATTTAAATCAATAAACTTATATAAAGTATTTAGATAGAGTATATACTCCATTAGTTTATTATTATATTTTCTTCCTTATTATGTAAGTATTATAAGATTAAATCTTCTATAAAAAACAGAATAGAAATTTGGATTCATTATTAAAGTGATCTACTTCAGAATTATATGAAAAAAACATACTAGATTTCTATGCTCTCAAAATATATAGTTAATAATTATATGTATATTTTACTCACTGTACAATTCTTTGTTAATGCCAAGCAGTGCGAGTCCCCAACAGAAATATCAACTGTTAATTTTTTTGTTAGATCTTCAACCACTGCTGGCACCAAGAGAGTCATTTCGGGTGTACCACACCCAAGAGTTGGTCCTTGACCCCAAGTCAATACCTAATCAATATATACAATATTTTAAATAATACAATTCCACCCATGACCCTACAATTTTAACAATATTGTTCATATTTTTTTTTTTTATTAATTTTCCATGAACAAATTAAATATAAATATAACATTAAAAACAAATAAGGATTTTTTAATTTTTAATTTTTTTCTCAATGTTTGTTACTACCAATATCATAATATAAAGTTATTGTAGTATTAATTTTTCGTGAAATTGTGTTAGTTGATTATTAAAAACTTCATAAAACTTAGAATTTAGTGCATACTTCACCAGTGCAAGTTAATGCAATAGAAAAATGTATTCCAGCGCCAACTTTTTTAATTTTGTAATCTCGCAATCCGGCAATTTTTTGTGGCTTATACAATTTTAATGTATTACCATGACCAAGTTTTCCATTATCTCCAGAACCAAAAGACCAAACGGTATTTCCATCACGTGAACAAGCCAATGTATGAGTTGAGCCACAAGCTACATAACCAACTGGCATATCACTTAAACTTTCAACAAGTGTGGGTATAAATCTAGGATTACAATCGCCATGTCCTAAAAAAATAATGTTATTTTATGTTAAAAATATCATAAAATGCATATTATTTATAAAATACCTAATTGACCGTGATCTCCTTCACCCCAAGTGTATAGTTCTCCAACACTTGTAACTGCAGCACTATGTCTATGACCAGCACTAACTAATTCTATTACTTTACCAATAAATGGCCCTTGGATTAGTTTTGGTGCTTTGTGTGTAGCAACATCTCCATGTCCTAATTTTCCATTATCACCTACATCAAATATCTACTTAAATAGCAATTCAATATAAATAAATAAAAATTAGTAACAATAAATGTATCAAACTTACCATTTCCCCAACTATATACTTCTCCTTTATCACTTAAAGCTAATGAATGGCCATCAAAGTCTTTTGATGAAGATACTTGTTTAATTTTGCTATTTATGTTAAGACGTTTAGGGACTGGTTGAGTTGATAAGTTACCTAATCCCAAGCGACCATTACTATTTTTTCCACAAGCACTAACACAACCTTTTCTGTCTATAATAAATGTGCAATTATGTCCTGCTTCTATTTGTTGTACATCTGATAAAGATGTAACGAGGCAAGGTATATACGCTACTTTTGTTGGTCCTACAGCATTTTGTTTTGAAGAATTACTACCACAAAAAAATACTTCACTTAAAGGTTGAGGTAATTCAGCAGAATTCTGATTGAATGGAGTACGGACAACAGAAGCTTCTCCAAAACTAACAAGCTAAAATTATTTTTAAATAACTTTTAATAAGCAATATATTATTAAAAGGCCTAAAAGTTACTTTTTTCATTAGCAATAAAGCAATATCTTGTAGTGGTATACGATTTCTAGATTTATAATTTTCAAACTCTTCCGATCCAAAGGCAAAAGTCAATATGGATGACATTTCATCCAAAACTCGATAAAGTTTTTCAATTGGCAAACAAATATCATCAATATTTAAAGCCATATCAATCCATTCCAATAAATAAATAAGAGATTCTCTCTGATAGGCCAATAATAATGATAATT
Organism: Sitobion miscanthi; assembly: GCA_008086715.1. Classification (NCBI taxonomy): domain Eukaryota; kingdom Metazoa; phylum Arthropoda; class Insecta; order Hemiptera; family Aphididae; genus Sitobion; species Sitobion miscanthi. The sequence continues at coordinate 29,423,210 of CM017805.1, read as the reverse complement.
CTGCAAGTTGTTCTTTAACTGCACAAATTAAAAGTTATAATTACAGTTTAAAAGTTAAAAGTTATGATAGTGTAATAAAATATAATTTCACCATTCATATTTTTTATGAAATCTGAATTTAAACATTCTTTTATAAAATGCGTAACATTATCTAAACAATCCAAAGAAAGTTGGGATAGTTCAGATTTACAACCTAAAGTAAGTGGATTTAATTCTCTCATCATTGTTAGTACAGTATTTAGTTCTTCTAAACCCATATTTATGTCTATAAAAATATATTAAGTTTGATTAACATTATATCAATAGAACAATAATAATCAAAAATATATTTATAACTAACCATTGCAATTTTTATTTTCGCAATTTTGTTTAAACAATGTGAAAAATAAACTAAGTCCTGTTTTCACAGTTAATTGTATAAGTATTTGCTGTCCAGACAATTTTACTACTGGCTTTATGGTCTCTTCAGTAGAATTTTGAGGTATTATTGATATTTCAACACTTTTATCTTCCTATTATAAAAACAATGAAACATTTAAAAAAAATAATATTTTTAGAAAAAATTAATTTTAATTTTACCTTAGATAAGTAGTATTTCGTATGAAGTACATCATATAAATTATTCAAAGTCGATAATTTTTTTTGCAAGTTTTTAGAATATGTGAGGCTATTATAATGTCTGCGAGCAACTTCATTGAACCTCGTATGTAAGACTTCAGCAAGATCTAAAGACAAACAAATAATACATATTTTATTAATTAATCAGTAACAAAATATTGAGAAATGTAAAAATACATAATAATAAATAAGTATTATAAATCTGGATATAGAATTAAAAAAATTGGCAATCATGTTTTAAAATTTGATTTTGGTGTGTGTGGTATAGAACTTTTTTAACAATCGTAAGAAGCCCGGTTTTCGATATTTTTATTAATTAGTTAAATAATTAATCGATAAATAGTTTAAAAAAAACGTGTTTATTTCGTAATAGGTAAGTATTTATTATTTATGCTGTAAAACGCTTCAATAAATCGTATTACATAATTAATTAAGAGGACGTGATACCCGCATGGGTTGTCTCCGTCTTACAAGTGAGTAACATAGCAAATTTTACACTCGGCAGAACATGTGTAGCTCCGTTTAATTTAAAAATTAGAGCTAATTGACGTCTTATAAAATCTAAAGGTAAGTTTATTATCCAGGCAACCTCATAGGTTTTTTAATATATTTTGATTATTAAAGCGAGTTATGAGTACATTAAGATGTACGAAAAATTTACAATTTTAAAATACTCATAACTCACGTTAAAATTAAAATATAATAAAAAGCCCACAAGGTTGCCTTTTTTTCTTATTAAAATCTTACCTTTAGATTTCATCAGAGATCAATTAACTCTAATATTATACTAATGGAGCTACACGTGTTTTGCTGAGCGTAAAATTTGCTATGTTACGAACTTGTAAGACGGAGATAACACATCATGCGGGAATCACATTCTCTTAATGACAAATCCATGTATTTCAGTTGTATTAAATGTTTAATTACGCTCGCGCAAGATAACAACAGTACCTCACCATAGGTCAAAACAGGTTTTCTATCAGAGTCGTGCGCTCGTGCATAGTTTATAAATACCCAGATAAGAAAATGATTATTATATTTGCAATGAAGGTTATTTAACTTTGTTCGATTTAATATTTTGTACTAATATTTGAATTTTAAACAAATTAAAACAAATAAAATGTTTTATTGATATTTATAGAGAAAAAACTAAAAAATTAAAATTGAAAATGTCCGTCAATAAATCAAAACAAGTGAAAAATTTTCAACATTTTATCAAATATAGGAATTAATAAAATAAACATATATGATATAAATCTCAAGTGTCTACGGTTATTTGTTTTTAAATTACAGCAAAATAAGAAAATCCCTAGGTACAAGAGAAATCGAGTTAATATCCAATGTTGTAAAAATTTGAACTTCAAACGCTCATAAAAATTTAATTTGATCTTCTTATAGACATTATTTTTTTGATAAAGGTATATAAACTTATGAGGAATCTTGTATTACATTTTAAAATCTTAGATTTAATAGGACAATTTTTTAGGAAATTCTAACTCAAAATAATTTGCATAATTTTTTGATTTTTACGCCTTTGTCAAAATTTTAAATTTAAATGTTTCTAAAAAAATAGTGATTGGATTCAATCTTTTTTACCTGACAAATAAAATTTTATAGATATTCAAAGAAAAGAAAACTAAAAAAATTGGAAACTGGAAATGTCCGTAAACAGTTCAAAACAAATCAAAATGTTTTGAAAATATTATTGTGTATAGAAAATGCAAATATTAACAACCAGTGAAAATTTCATGTAACTATGGTCATTTGTCTTAAAGTTCCACCAAAAACCAAAGTCGATTATGTCAAAAATCGATTTTACGTTAATTTTTCTTTTGTTTTCACGGCACTTTGAAAATCACTGGGAATTTTAAATTTTGACCTCCCCAATGCACAATCAATATTCACTTTCCCATCGAACAAGGTACTGAAGTTGAAAATGTATGCATTATTTCGACTCCTTATCCTGTACAGACGAAAAAATAACACACATCATCGTAAAACCAATACATTCATCGCTCCACCCAGAATCTAAAAAAAAGTTAAGTAAATCGTCAATATTTTTTATGCGAGCGTCTAAAGTTAGAATTCAGAATAAAGTCTAATTCGTAATAATCACGAAAATGTGCAAATCATTTTGAGTTAAAATGCATAAAACATTTTTTTTTTTATGTCTTAGATTTTACAATTTAATACAATATTTATCATATGAATCTCTACGTTTATCCAAAAATAGTTACTTTAAAATGTATTTACTCATAACGAATTTATTATTTTATGTGTGTTTTAAAAAAGTAATTACTTATTAGGTTACAAATGTAAATCAAGCCATCTGGTTACATTCAGTGCTCGAATTGGGGGGGGACGCGGGTGGACGGACTCCGCTATCATTTTTTTCATAGATTTCAGCGTCCCCCTTCATTTAATTAAGCGGGGAACGCTAAAAACGAGTCCCCCTCTGACCCCTGGGGATGCTTACTTTTGAACGGTGTATTTGGATTTTTTTTGTTTCGGTTATTATTACCGCCGCGGTGGTTTCATTGGTTTGTACACTACCACGATTAAAGATATTATATCTACCTTATCTCTATTATCTGCAAGTGTAATAATTTTGAAGTGATTTCGGTTGTATTGCCGCCGTATACGTGTTTCTACATTCTACTTTTGAGAACTTTTTGTTTAATTTTCACAACGGGTTACTTTACAATTTATTAGCTATGGAACGGTGTTTTTTGAACTAAAACCAGCGTCCGTCCTCAATTTTTTTTTCCAATTCGAGCACTGGTTACATTTGTAGTAGTTTATGTATTGATACACATATTTAAGTAAACAGAAGCTTTCATTAAAAAGTAAATCTTGCGAGGATCGAACGCGCGGAGTGATGGTACGTACATTAGAAATACACCGGTGACAATTTTCGCAATGGTCGATGTCAATATTTTATGGACCCGCTCAACAACAGTGTTCGTGAAATAATAATGCGCCTCTCCTGCGATTATGGAGACAACGGGCATGGTTACGTTCAGTCGTGACGGCGGCGGTACGGCCATAGATCTATAAACTAATGGACAGCGCTTAGAGAGAGAGGTCAGGGGTACGATATAGAGAAAAGAGAACATTGGGGAAATACGGTGTTAGTTTATAGGTCTATGATTTATACTACCACGGACTGAAAGGCCCATCGGGAAATCGGGATTTTCATGGTTAGGTTAGGTTCAGTACCCATCAATACTCAGAGGCCCACCAATCCCAAAAAAAAAAAAAAAAATTAATTTTTATAATACCAGCTGGCGGCTGCGTGCCTGCGTATTTGTATTTTTTGTATATTACATTAGCCATTAGAGCCCTCTGTGTAATAGGCGTTGATACCCGTAAAACTATATGCCTATTGGCTATAATGTTGAATGTACTATGGTATATTGGTACTAACTACTAAAACTAAATAATGTATAAAATGTAAATATAAATAAATATATTATACATTCGCTTGCGAGCGAAGCGAGCATCTTATTTTTTATATAAGAGGCCCTTTTAATGAGGCTCCAATAAATATATTCCGGTAAAAACAAAAGTACCAATCCACAGAAAATTATTTACTACTTTGTGTTCTTTTTTTCTTTTCTCTCTTCGTTCTTTTATTTTTCTTTCTCTTATATGATTCCCGTGCATTGATGGCAGGGCGGAGTGGAATGCGCTGTGCAGTGTCCATTAGTTAATACTATAGCACACTGTTAACTAATTAAGGTAGTGCAGTAAAAGCGTGAGCGCTAGGTATTTCTCAAGGCAAACGCTCGAATGTGAAATGATAAGAGATAACACAATATTATGTGACAATAACCGTAAACCGTTTCACAACTATTATAAGTTCCACATTTTTATATTTTTAAGCTGCTATTTGTTAATACATTTTAACTTTAAACTCAAAAAATCGTAACCAATTCAAAAACAAAAAATGTGTAAAAAAAAATAAAAACTGATAACCGGCATAGTGAACTGATAACGTCGCAACGCTCACGCCATCAATATTCGAGTTCGTCCAGAGATCTACCTGTGAGCGCTTATGTCTAAACGAACGGTTCAAAGCGTTTATAATAAGCATAAACACTAAAAGTAAATAAGCGCTCATGTCGAATATTGTCGGGTAATGTAAAAGACGCAAGAGACGGTGGCGGAGGTCATAAACCAAAGAGTCATGGCTAGTTATGCCTCTTACATAGAGTTATATTATAGAGATGGTGTTTTGTCACAGACTTCTATAAAATATAGGTTAGGTATAGTATAGAATAGAAGTATAGTATAGTATAGAAGTCTGTGTGTTTTGTATATCGACAGTAGATTACTAGAATCGAATTGAAGTCGTCAGGGATGCAGTTTAAAATAGCCCTATCTTCTAGACCACGCTGTTTATCACTGACATAATGATAATTAGTGTCAATTGATAACATTATTTCGTAATTAGTAATTATTACTATTTCGTTTTTGGTTATAATTTTTGAAAGTTTTTTAATTTTTTCATAATATATTTTATTAATTGTATTATGATAGAACCAATAGGTACAAGAAATACTAGAACCATTCAATTAGTAAAACAATAAAATGGTAATTGCAGGTTAGACAGGAGGCACTTGTCGCTTCGTTTTATTTCTAAACGCTATCCCTATATTACTTGGCAGTATGATAACGTTATCGCGTAATTATTTATTTACGTTTGTCTTAAGTTTTTTCTTAAGATTTATTTAAGTTTTATAGGTCGTAAGACGGACCACCATCACCACAATAACAACGGCGCGCTCGAAAACAAACAAAAGAACAAGAGTCGACGACCGACAAATCTAATGACGCCAGTGTGGTTGTCGTTTTGCACATAGTCGGCAGTCGGAAAACCAAATAATATTCGTGTGTATAGCGTATAATATTTTTTCACGATCGCACATGTTTCGCACCGGCTGACGGCTATGGATTACACGACATTTCATCAGCGATCGTAGTCGGCGGCGGCAGTGTGAACCCTCACGAGCACGGCGCATACCAACGATTTGCGCGCACGCGCAGAAATCGTGCACTAGCTACCTGCCGGGTCGGTTCACACCAGTTGCTGTAGAGGATTTTAACGAAAAACGACAATCAGTCGGTCGATGGACCGTCTCATTCTATCGATACTATTATTATAATTTGTAATTAATAACAACCAGCCAGTTATGTGTACTCACAACACGAGTCGACGTTCCGGCGGTCCAGGTAGAGTTCGCCCACGTCCAGTGATTCTGAATCCTCGTCCTTCTCCGGCGAGCCATTCTCGGTTTTCGTGTCGTTCGGGCCGATCGGTAGATCCATGTTGACGGACGATGGCTAAGGCGATACGCCACGTTTAAGAAAGCGCACAGCGCAGGCGAGATTATCGAAAAAACAATATAAACGTTTCGATTGTCAACGCGGTGGTTTGACGTTGTAAGGAAGACGCTGTAACACCGGTAAGTGTCACTGGGTACTGCCGTCCGGCAGTAAGGCTGAAAACGGTTCACGTCGGCTGCGGGTGGTTTGTCTAGATTACTTCCCCCACCACGCACGGTCCAGACACCGATACCGACCCGCGCGCGTATTTACATTATACCACTTGAATCGAGCACCACAGTGCTAAATTCAGGTACGGTTTGGAAACCAATAAATCAAATACATTCTCTACTAGTATTCAGCACTCATTCATATTAATAGGTATTATATTATACTATATTCTGTCAAACTATTCGAAGATGTTTATAATATAATGGGACTATCGTATTTGGTATAATATTATATTATACCTACTGTCTAACTATCAATTATCATATTTTATTTAAAAAGACATTTAAATAAAAAATACAAGTATTAAATATTAAAATAAAGTTAAGTAATCCTTGCGTTCACTTTATTTTAATATAATCTTAATATTAGGCAGTGTTTAAAAAGAACGTTGTTCATAAACGATCGGAATAAGTAAATATCTAAAAGTACCTATAATAGACGATATATATATATTATATTATGTCCTTAAATATTGATAAATGTTCCGCTATATTATCGTACTCATTAGAAAAAAAAATACCATCTTTTAGATTCTGAGTGGAACGATGAATATATTGATTTTACAATGAAGTGAGTTTTTATTTTTATTTTTGTGTCTGTCATCACCTTTTAGTACAGTAAAAATGCTTGGATTTTCTTCAACAGTATCTTTTCTGATAGAAAAGTGAATATAGTTGTTACTTTGGGGGTCAAAAGTAAAAATTTCCTAGTAGATTTCAAAAGTACCGTGAATAACAAAAGAAAAATTAAGAAAAAACGGGAATTTTTATGCAAAATCTGTTTTCGAGAAAATCGATTTTGGTTTTTGGTGAACTATAAAACAAATGAACATATATATATGTCATTTTCACTGGTTTTTATATTTGCATTTTCTATCACGATAAAATTCTAAAAATATTTTGATTTGTTTTGAACTGTTAAGGAATATTTTCAGTTTCCAATTTTATTAGTATTTTTTCCTTGAATGGCAATAAAACTTTATTTGTTGGGTAAAAAAGTTTGAAAATTTAATACAAGGCTTCTACTGTATTATCACAATTATATTTGAAAAATATTAAAAATCCATTGACACTGTTTTTATTTATTAGCATTTTAAGTTCAAATTTTGACAAAATAGGGAAAAATTTCGAAAATTAGCAAATTATTTTGAGTTATATATAAATTACTTTATTCACAATAATATCATAAAATATACTTAATAATATCATAAGCTAACTGACTATCTTTGCTTAGAACCGTTTTTCTTATACAATGATATTATATCATTGAATTAAAATTTAACACCATCAATTACAGTGACCCACTTGTTACCTTCTGTACAGCAGCGACACTCACTTGCCCACCATTTTTTATAGTATTTTTATGTTATAATTTGGACGAAATTATATAATCAAACGAAGAAGAAAGATTTTAGTTTTGTGTTATATTTAAAAATATTATTCGTTATATTATTATACACAAATATGATAAAAAATAAATTATAATAATTTAATTTAACCGGCTATCGTATTAATATAATAACAATATAAAAATAATATAACATATCCTAGGCTGATAGAATCGTTTTTCGTACACAATAAATTATATTATGTCACTGAATTAACACCATCCATTATAGTCATCCACTTGTAGCCCACTGTACAACAGAGCAACACTTACTTACTCGATGCTATTTTTTGTTTTTCTTTCATCAATTTATACTAATATCAGTAATAAAGCATTTAACAAAAAAATATTGGGCAAAAAATAATTTGTTTTTGTTAGTATTCAAAGTTCCCGGGCAGGAATACATTTTGCTTATTATATATTATACCTTGGAGGCGAAGAGTAAATTTTTAAATCGGGTAGACGTTAAAAAAAACATGCATGATGACAATAGAGTTGATCATCTTATTTAGACAATATCATACCAATTTACTAGAAATAAATAAACTATAAATTTAAAATCAACCACAAAAATGAGTAGAAGATGACAAGGAGTCGATAGTTGAATTGACACCCAATGGCTAATAAACAATATAAGAAATTTGAAATACGAACGATGAGACCATGTCTCATAGTACAAAATACTAGCGCCCCCCCCCCCCCCCTTAACACATATTCCACTAATTACTGGCAGAATGAGTTTGAGTGCAAATCCATTAAAACGTCTGGGATGGGCTAACATTTTTAATATAAATGTGAGAAGTGAGAGCGGGCTTCGATCCCATACAACTAAAATACTGTATATTTATTTGGTGGCTTATGGGATATTTGGGATTTTTAATATTTTTAATCTGTCTTTGAAACAATATATTAGGAGCCTTCTAATAACATTTTTTTCAAGCTTTTTTACCCAATAAATAAAATTGTATTGATATTTATAGAATAAAAAATTTAAAATGTCCGTTAAAATATTATAGTGTATAGAAAATGCTAATATAAACATTTAGTCAAAATTGGATGTATCAGAGTCATTTGTTTAAGAGTTACACCAAAAACCAAAATCGATTTTTCGTAAAAATTTTCGTTTTTCTTTAATTTTTCTTTTGTCTTTCAACGCATTCAATTACTGGGAATTTTAAATTTTTTACTAGCTAAAGTACCAACTACATTCACTTTCAGATGAGAATAGATACTGTTGAAGAAAATCCAAGCACTTTTACTGTCCTATAATAGGTGATTACAGACACACAAAATAAATAAATAAAATTAACAAATAAATGATAAAAAACACACATCATTGTAAAATTAATACATTCATCGCTCTACTTAGAATCTAAAAGAAAATATGTTCTAGTCAAAGTTGGACGATTTATTTAATATTGTTCAAGCAAACGCATTAAATATGATTAGTAGATAATAATAATTACTATTACACATTTATATGTTGAAAAAAACATTCATAATTATAGGTATCTAGGAAGTTCTAGAGTTTTTACTTCTTCAAAGAGAAAAATGCCACAAGGGCCACATGACGGGCGTGGATAATAAATTGCGCCATGCGGAAATGAGAAACACTAATCAATTAACAGTTAAAGCGTTAAAACGTTTAAAATTTGAAGCAAAAAAATTAGGTATAATGCATAGTAAAATAAGTTGATACATCAATTGTTCCCAGCCATAATAGTTATAACATAGCTAATATTATGAAATAATTTTTAGCTTATTAATGCTATATAGAACAGGTAACAGATACATAGTTATTACTCATTTGCGTAAGAATATTCATAATAATTTTATTTTAAAAATTGACGAAATAACTTTGAACACAGGGTAACCGCAAATTTATTTATCCATGGCAGGATGCAGGGTGCTAAATCATGAGAATAAAGGGTAACTATAAATGTTAAATCAAGTATATGTTAATATTCGTGTTGGATAAAATAATTTATTAAGATATGTGCAATACCTAATCAAAACAATGAATAATATTTGTAACTCACTCACTAGGGACAGTAACACGATATATTAGAACATTTTAATAATTTGCAATAATAATAATAGCCGTCCTGGCTCAACAATACATTAATATTATAATATACAGCTATTTGAGCTATTTGAGTTGGTAGTGAAATAAATATGAACATTTAATTTAGGTAATTACTGACAATAATAATAGAACAGAGCACAGACTAGTCAGCTGTCTCAAGACCTAGTATTTACCTATATTATAATGTTTGACAAACAGTAGATATAATATGTACATTGTACCTATACAATATATATATAAATATTACCTATAATTGTAGGTAATTATAATTTATAAAAGTCAATGCTATACATTTTAAAAAGTTTTCAATACTTCTTTCGTTATTTTTGTACTTCTCACATATTTTTTTAATTTTCTTTGCATACTAATCTATATATTTTTTTTTGCCGGAGGTTGTCCAATATGTCTAACATCAATTATATATTTATATTATACCTGATATGTTCAATTGGCTAAGATCAGTTGGAACTCTTTGGTGATTAGATTTTTTTTTTATTCTGTAGTGTCCTTTTCACTAATTATTGTTCTGGAGGCAATCTAGATTTACAACCAATATTCAGATGAACTATTCCTTGAGCAAACCGAGTTGATGGATTTTTGTCAGTGATTGTCACTTTATTCTAGTAATAATATTACATTTTACATTTAATTCATTTTGTGTAAGACAGATACAACAAATGCATGGGTAGCATTGTAGGTTAGGTACGATCATATTATTATATATATTACAATAATAATTACATTAACCAAGGTTTAAAGTAATAAATCTTACTTTCATTTCTGCTAAGCATTTTGTGACTGATATTTCGTCTCGATCAGCTGGATGTGAATGGTTTTTAACCAATAACGGATTATTTTTTTTAATAAATCCGTAGTTAGCGATGCAGAAAAATTTAACAAATTGCGTTTGACACAAGGCAAAGAATTTTGGTTTTCAGCAAATGTTGTATGGTATATTTAAAAATTTAAAATTTAAAATTAAATAATATAAACACAGCTTGTCATGATTTTTAATGTCAGCCACTTCAAAATAAAATAAAATAACACGCATGCTTAAATGATTCAACTGAAAACTTAGAACTGACCATTACCTAAACGTAATACGTTGTACAAAAATCGTCGCGATAATCTTATCGTAATAACTGATAAACCGCGCAACCTGATGTCAATTACAAATAAGGTACCTGGGTATAAATATTTACAGGTATTCACAAGTATTCAGATTTTTTGACATGGATAACTAACGTTACACAGGATGTTCACATTTAATTATATTTCGATACTTACATTTTTTCGATTTCGGACATTTTTGTAGAATACCGTAATATGTACCTATGCTCACTCCCTTATTTTCTTTATTAATGGAGTTATATTCAAATCTGATTTTTATTATACTTGGACAATTTTACATATTATTAAATTTCCACTGCTCCCATATCATTCAAATCCATTATTATGGACCTATTATCCTGAATACACAGTTAAATAACTCAGAAACTAGTTGTTAGGAATTTTAATTCTGATAGATTGTCAGAAAAATTAAATTGATTAAATTAAAAAAGGGGGTTTTCATTTGAAAAATAGAAGTTTGTACAGAACACTCCTTAAGTAGTACGAAAAAATTCAAAAATTTAAAAAATAGTAATATTATAGTTTCATAAATCAGAATTTGAATAATTTCATTATTAAAGGAAAAAATTGTGTGAGCATGCTTGGTCAACAAATAAAAACAGATAAACAATTGGACCTACCACAATAATATTATTATTTAGTGTGTCCTTTTACGCAGACGACCGGCGCCGAGCGTATAGTAGGTACTCCGCGACACGAAAAGTGGCTGGTGTATACCGCGACCCGTAGCGGCTACCCTGTACCTGTTAGCCACTGGTTCTCAACCTATACCGCATACAGCACGGCAGTCGAAGTGCTATATTATAAAGAGACGGTGTTAGGTATTATTATTATTACTATTATTATTATGTATTATTTATTATATTATATCGTTGTAAACCGAGAATGTACGATTGACGCCATGAAGTCCCCTCGCCATCAAAAAACACCTGCAGGTGAACAGATGATAATGCATGGTTGGAATTTATACTATAAATTATATAATGGTATGGAAACAATATCGTCGGGCTACATTTTATGTTATTTTTTTTATTTTACATTTTGACATTTTCGAAAACGATGGTTATCGAGTACCTAAGGGAGATCAATGCTCGATCGGAGCCGCCAGGTCGCTTTCCATTATCACCTGCGTGTACAGGTAGATAGATAGACAACATAGTATAAACGAGGGGGTGTAGTAGTTATACGTAATATTAATTATATATTTTGTTCATCTAATACAGGCAAATAGTTTTACCATTTAACACATAGTAATGTTTAATACCCATGTAAAAATCAATTCATTCGTCGAAAAAAGTCCCTAAGTGTTATGATTATAAAAAAACTTTCAAGTTTGATATGAATTTTAAATGAAAACTGTAGGTACTTTCTGTTTTTATCGCCATATAATAAACATTTAAAATTAATATAAATTATAATGTAAAATGCGTTCTTTAAGATATTAAAATTATTTCGATGCTTTTATCAATTTTATTTTATTTTTCGTGATTTAATTTATTTCTGATTAATAATAATATACCTAAATTGAGAGCTGACTGTGGGAAATTAATAAATCGTTGTTATTAAAAATGGTACTGTGTTTCAAGCGTGGTGTTTTTATTTGTTGAATTTTTGTTTTGATTTTTAACATTTGTAGATGGTAGATACGTTATTCAATACATTTATAAATTCCACGAAAATTTTATGGCCCACAAGCATAATATGAGTGAATTTCTCTAGTTTTCGATAAATAATATAATAATATTATAATATTACGGTCAAAGGCAATTTGGCCAACGTATTTTTAATATAATTATTGTAGGGAATCACGAAAATTTTTTTTGTCTGTGGGAGACTTGAATGCCCAGAACAATGTTGGTTGTAATTTTAACGTAAAATGTTATACGAATTTCTAGTTAATCTTTTTTAGAATTAAAACAATTTTGATTTTTACATTTAATAGATCACAAAAATGCTCACGTTGTATTGTGTTGTCTCCGTCTTAGTAACATATATAACATAGACAATGTGTCAATATTATACGTTAAGACGACGCTATACAGTATACACAATGCAGTCATTGTAATTGTTTTCTCCGTCTTTTAAAAGAGTAACATATCAAATGTACTCTTATTAGATCACGTTTAGCTTCGTTAGTTTAAAAATTATAGTGGATTGACCTATTATGAAACTTAAAGTTAAAAACATTTCCTGCGTTGAATATGGGTTTTTTTTTACGATAATTCAGTTTTTAAGCGAGTTATGAGTATTTTTCATTTACGCTATATTGTATACGTATAGCATGAAAAAATGAACAGTCGTAAGAAAATTGGTTGATAAATGATTATACATTTATTATTATTTATTACATATAATAATTATAAATTGTATGCCACATTAATATTATTTTAGTATACTAAGGTATTAAAGGGATTTTATACTGCTTAGAACAATCGATTATTATTTTTTTTATTATAAGTGTGAAAGTATGTGAACTATAATTAATATCTAATATTGATCTATTTAATGTTAATAAATGTTATAGATAAATGTTGTTATACTATGTCAGATTCGCTGATAATTAATTTCATTACGAATAATAACGCGTTATGGATGTCAATTAGGATAATATTTTAAATTATAATTTTTACTATGGCATGATAGTGTTAAACATTTTGTTATACTTACTTATATTGAAAATAATATTTTTCTATCGCGATGCTGCAGCGTATTCAATACGCGGTTAACCTCGTAAAAGGTCGTGAAATGAAATGTATTATCTAGCTCGTTAGTTGTTATCCGTTATAATAGTATATAATATTCATATATTATACCATATATTATCATAGATAGTAAAATAAATAATATATTGAATTTATATGATAATAGGATGAAACCGTCTCCGTTTAGAATCGTTCAGAATCGTAATTATCAATCATGTTCCATGTACACAAAAATGTTAATAACTTAAATAATATTATAATATAATAGGTTAGGTTAGGTTCTTATAATTTAAGACAATAATTGATATAGTTTATATTTCATTAATTACGACATAATTTAAATATATTCTGTAGCATTCAGAGGATATTTTAAAGAACTATCACTAGGCGGCATTAAAAAAAAAAAAATTCACGCAACATATTATGAGATTATAAAAAACTTTTCAGTATTAATTATATAAATTAATAAATATTAATTTATAATAATAGTAATTATATTGATTATTCATTGAAATTTACAGAATATTAATAATATTACACCAATACCATTGATTATAAATACTACTATTTTTACTAGTATTTATAACCAATAGTAATACGTTATACGTATATCATATTATGCAAGTATATAGGTATATTTTATTTAGGATTATTGTTTTTTGTAATATATTATCATTATTGAGAAGAGGTACTGTATTTAGTATAAGTCCAAGTATAAAATATTAGATTTTAAATTATTTTTTACTTAGGTACCGAAAGTGACGAAAGTCGTCCTGTCGTCGTAGTATCGTATGATGTATTAGGTAACCTGGTAGGTACCTTGAAGGTTCGGACGTTTAAACTGTTTAAAAATTAAAACTGAAATAATTATTTAGCTAATATCTTGTAGGAACAAGTACTAAAATTAAATTAAAAACAATCAATTTGTATATATTTGCCGGGACGACTGACGACCAGATTAAACATGTCGCATTATCGCGTGCGCGCTACCTTGCATTGTTATTTGTATTATTCTATGGATACCTACGGGCTACAGTGAACGGTCACATAGGTTTTTCATTCTCAATAATTATTTGTCAAACGAAATGATATACGTCATATATAAATAACAAAATTACACATAATAAATAATCAATAACTAAAATTATATAATAATTTCAAATATCGACATTTTTACAAAATCGTTGTCGCCCAGTATATTAGTTAAAATATCCACTGGTAGCATTTATTTGTAAAACCATTATAATCTATAATATATCTATAATAATATAAATTATTGTAACTGTGTATTATTATTACTATTATTTGTTAATAGCTATTTTTGTAACAACTTCTGTAATCACAAATATGTAATATTTAATGTCGAAAGGGCCCAGCCCGTATAATTAATTAAAATAAAATAAAATAATCTTATAAATATCAAAAAAAATAAAACCAATTTTTAATTAATTTTGAGTTCTAAGTCTGGTGAAAAACGTGATTACTGATAATCATTATTATTTGTTACTTACAACAACGAGAACATATGTACCTAGTTATATATTTATTAATCTGCTTGTGATCAATGTGTATATGTATAATTTCTATGTAACATATATATTATTTTATATAGCATATATAAATATGTTATACTCGTACCAGCAGATGCGAGTATGCGATACCCCGTACCACTCTCGTTATTTAAATATTATACAATTTAGATAACTTCAATAAAATGATGAATGCAGTACACAGACAACTTTATTTTAACTCGAATGAAAAAGATTAGGTCGTGTGAAATAAAATATTTATTGATTCAGGCGCGCGTCCGGCCCATTAATATTATAATAGTACCTACTTATCTATACGATAACAAGTATTACATTAATTGGTAAATGGTAGGTATATATATACTATACTGTTTAAAATGTTAAAATGTTAAAATGTTTATAATAATATATTAATATGTTTGGACATGAATCGGGTGTTTCGTATCTATTTGATAAGAACATTCGATGTCAAACTTTTAGTAGTACATAAAATAATATCTCTATATGTTTTTTTACAATTATTTACAGGCGTCGGGCAGTTATGGAAAAAACGTCGTTCATGAACGCTTGTTCGCGCGTCCACTTTCATATTTTAGTGAATGATGCGTGAACAACTAAAATAATATATTATTATATAATATGGTATACCATAACTAACTATAGGTAGTTACATCTTAACTTACAATGCATAACTGTAGTCTTTTAATTCAAATTATGAAAGACGAGTATTATATAATTGTGCAAAAAATCCATGTAAATAATACATTATTTGTTTATTTATAATAATTAAACGGATGGAGGGAGTCCTTATATAAAATTATTTAAATTACAGCAGTAAGAGATAACAATTGATAATAAAATAGGCCAGGTACACAAAGAGAAAAAAAATACAAAAAATATTATGAATAATAATTATAAAACTATTAAGATAATTAATAAAATAAGTTAGTATAATACAATATAAAAATAAACTTAACTAGCTAAAATCAAAAGAATTACTATTACTTGCAATCATTAATAGATTAACAGGATAATTTAACATGTAGTTTTTGTCAGAATGAACAAGATAAAAAAACTCAGGATTTCTGGTGTTAAAGGTATTAAATTTAAAATTAACTAAATTAAGTAAATCAGCCAAGCCAGAAATCAATTTATAGAAAAATTTCGAGAGGAACTGTAAGCGTCTAGTTTTAAGCGGAATAAGATTTAAATAATTTAAAATATCATAAGTATGTTGATTTTGATAAAGATATGGTTGTTAATTTAGATGAGATTAAATTAGAAAATATTTTAAGAATAACAGAAAGTTTAAAGATAGGTTGATAATTTTGAATCGATGATGGGTCACCTTTTTTAAAGACTGGGCAAACAAAAGAAGTTTTCCAGGATTCAGGAAAAATACCTTTATTAAGAGAGGTATTCAAAATATTAGTTAAAATAGGTGTTAAAAGGAATCTACAGTTGTAAAGAAAAATAGGTAGAATACCATCAGGACAATTACTTGATATAAGAGGTAGACTAAAGATTACATTAAATACATCTACTTGAGTGAATGTTAATTTATTAAAAGAAAATGTTGAATTTATAATATTATAATTTAAGATATTATTTCGATAATTAGTATGAGTTGAACTACAATAGGCCTTAGAAAAATAAGACGCAAAAAGGTTAACAATATCTTGACCATTACCAGCAGAAACAGAATCAAAATTTACAATTTTCGTTAAGGCATTTTTATCTCATCGATTATTGACAAATTTCCAAAATTCTTTTGGATTATGTTGAATAGAAAGTTGTAATTTAAAGATATAGTTGTTATTATCAAGTTTTGCTAGACTTTAACATTTAGCTCGTATCTGAAAAAAATGGTTGTAATCAATTATATTATTATTTTGCTTATAGGCTAAATGTTCATTTTTTTTTCTTATATCAACAACTTAAGCTTATTATAATACTAATCAGGTCTAAAGAACTTTGGAATATATATTTTATTGGGACAAAATTATCAACTGCTTTATAAATGATTGAATATAATTGATTAATAAGAATATTAACGTCAGATGAATTAAAAACCTGATTAGAGAATGAGTTGTCACCTAAATAATTAATAATATTAACATATCTACAGTTTTTGAAATCATAGAATGACTCGGGTACTAGAAGAAGGTCAAATTGATTACAGTCAAACGATATGTTTAATGCAGGGTGGTGCTTATCAATAGGCAATAATGGATCAGAATCGTTGGAAACATTAACATGAACATTTGTTAATACTAAATCTAAACTAACATTATTGTGATTACAAATATAATTATATTGGTTTAAATTAAGTTGAGATAACATACTAATAAAATAAGAACCAATATATGAATTACAATTAACAGGTTAGGTAGTATTTGTCCAAACTAACGAAGGTAAATAACACACAAGTTAATTTTAATACTTACATATTATTAAAATTAATTTGTAATTTAAAAAATTTGGACAATTAATGGCTTCCATTATCAATGATAACAGCCAGCCAATAGTTCACTTAGTTGGCCACTCTCTCTTATATTAAGGCTCTCTAGTATAACTTATATTATACTTATAAGTGTCATTATTTTATTTGTAATTGATTTAATCAAAAATAATAATTATTTTTACACAATTATCATAATTATTGTGTAAATCAAAATAATGTTTTAGATTAACTGTTCTATTGGGTGTAAACAATATTGAACCAGAATGTGATACTGTAATTAGAAACACTTGATACCAATTCAATGTAACAGTTCATATATAGTCTCAACCGACTCTTATATTATTTTTAAAAGCTTAATTTTAAATATTTTTGTGTTCACTGTGATAAATTATAGTTATCTTTGTACATTTATGTTTTGTAAATAAAAAGAAAATAGAAAAAGAAAAACTTATTTGAACAATTCAGTCTTCATTTTCCATTATTTTATTACAGAAATTTAATGATTACAAAAATTACAACTATTTAATATACCTCCATATTTAACAAAAGTTTAAAAATATTTTATATTTTAAGAAAAATCATATTAATTTTTATAATTATAAGTGTTAATTGTTGGAAAATAATTTTTTGTTCTGAATCTACAGGTAAGGTAAACGATGATATTTATACTTGTTTTTTATGTGTAAAACAAATTTCATAACAGAAAATTTTTTACAACATTGAGGTTTTTTTGTAGGAATTTAAATCAAGGTGGAATTTTGGGAATAATATTTGTTACTGTGTTGTGATTCAAAAATAAATAACCAAAGGTACATGACATTTTTACCAAATATATTTTTATCAGCAAAAATATTTATGCTATTTTCTTTTTTTTTGATTTATTTTGTACAAAGTTAAAAAGCTTTAACATTTATGACAAGGTTCCTCCGAAAGAGTTCTTTCGTCAATTAAAAAATATCTTAAATACATCGCTAAATTAAGACTCCCAACTCCCTAGGTAAATTGCCCGAATGCCAATAGCCAATAAGTACCAATTGATTAAAATATTATAATATTATGTTATAATATTAAATTTATACTACACGTCTACACCATACTATTAGGTTACAGCGGGTAGTTGGTAGGAGGTGTGCAGCACTGTCGAAACTCGGTCGGCAGACTATATACACATTTAACTATACATTTTTGTATACAAAGTTGTAAAACCTATCTTTACCTCTTTTGTTAACTAAGTATTTTATTAAGGTGTTATTATTCATATTATATTTTTGTTTTTTTGAGGCTAAAAAGTTTATTTTCTGAATTGGATATATCTCAAAATCTTGCCATAATTATGTTACACTATTAAAAAATGTTTACAAGAATATTATTTAGATTTATATTTATGTGTGGAATCTAACTAGATAGATAATGTGTTTGTTAAAGTAGAAATACCTCTTATTTGTTCATTGTTTGTTAGCAATGATAGCTGCTTGTAACACTTTACACATAACTATTTATTACATCCTAAAATAAATTGTTATTTTTTTAGATATTTATTATGGTTAGTTAAAAACTATAATTACATCGGACTTCCATGATTCCATCTATGTTGATGATGATGTTGTTGATACTGTTGTTGTTGTTGTTGCTGTTATTGTTACAGCTGGACTAGTCACTTTAAAAAAAATTCAATTCATATAAAAGCTGTATACTTTATTTTTTAATTATTATTTAGAGAATTCCATAAAAAAATTGTTGTTATTAAATAACAATATAAAAAGGTTATGTGTACAAATCATTCACTCAAACTCAATATGCTTAGCTTCCCGACTTTTTTACTAACTCTCCCAAGTGTAACCCGTCAATAAATAACTATAGTCTATACTCACTTTTCAAGTCCGCTGTACCAATGTTTTGCAAACGTTTTCCCTCCATTCGGGCGCTATTAAACATCGTTATTTTTTTTATTTCACTGTCATCAACTATGGTTGGCGGCGTGGATTTATCTCTCTGAAAAATAAAAACAGTATTTCATATAGGAAGGTAATCGGAAATAAATATTCCAAATAAAAAATCCTTGGGGAAAAATTCTCCGGTTAATTTTGTGTATTTTAAAATTGGTACAAGAAAAAAATTCCTAATTTGTTAACTCTAATTATAAGAAAATAGTATTTTTAAAACAATTGGTTCATCATCATTTACCCTTAGTTAATATAAATAAGTCAAAATGTTTGTTAAATTATTATTATTTATTTTGTTTTTTTTCAAATATCGATACACTACGCTAAATCAATTATTAATAAAAATTTTTTCAGTAATGTTATGGTCTTTTTAATAAATACCTAATACATTATTGTAATAACTTTTTACTGATTACATCAAAAATATCATTGTTATTATTGACTAACAATAATTAATTAAATTTGGTACATAATTTAAATTCTCTCGCTGTACAGGATATATAGCTCACAATTTGCTAAAATTAACATGTTTTTTTCTGCCAACGGCTGGGAACCAAAACTGATGAAGAAAAATGATTTATTTTATTTATTTATTTAAATTTTAGACAATATTATTTCCAATACAAGATGCTAATATTTATACCTCCTAAAAAAGGGCAATTTTAATATAAGCTAGGCTGGTAAGTTACGATTGAGCAATATAAATTATAATATATACTTTGAAAGTTTGAAACAAATTATTAAAACTATTAATACAATTTAAGAAGAAAAATGTGTTGTTATGATTTTAGATCTTGGCAGTTTATTAAATTAAGTATATTATATTCTGAATAGTGGATATAGTATCCAATGATTCTTTAGGGACTAACCCCCTCCCCCTTCCATGAACATCATCTGTTTATAGCAGGGGTGGCCAACATGACTATGTACGCGAGCCACATGTATTAATAAAATTATATCAAGAGCCAATTATCTAATCTGTACTTTTATACCACAAAGTAATAAAGATAGCAAACAGCCGATAAACATAACAAATTACGAAATATCTCGAATAGAACTCTTGGAGTTATTAGAAGATGAAGGTCTTAAGCAGTTTATAAACAATTGTCCTTCTATATTGGAATTTTAGAAGCATATTTCTATATTAAAATACCCAAATAAAAAACTGTGCGGTAAAATTGATATCAATTTTGGAACGACGCGTAGTATTCATGTGAATCACTTTATTCAACAATGAAAATAATAAGTCAAAATATCGTTCAAATTTGACTGATGATCATCTTACAGAATTACTAAGAACTGCTCTTACATCAATTCAACCAGATCTTAAGAAGATTACTGAAAAAGTAGACACGAAAAAAATACCACGCAAACAAAATTAGCTTAATGTTTAATTTTTTAATTTATTATTCATATTAATTAATTTTTTTTTTTGTTTGATTTAATCTATATTCTATGTTCTAAGCCTTAAATAAATACAATAAAAATATTGTTTATAAATGTATACAAAAAAAATTAAAATAATTTGGTTTTTGTAAATAAGACCGCGAGCCGCATACGACTGTGACGAGAGCCGCATGCGGCTCGCGAGCCGTGATTTGGCCACCCCTGGTTTATAGCAATATACTTGCAATAACTAACTATTGAGTTTTAATGTAATTATTCAAATTAATATTTGTTGTGCAATATAATCAAGAATTATTTTACTCATTATCAATGCCATTATCTCGTAATCATAAAAATATTACTTATATTTTAAAATTATTATTAACACTATTAAAACTGTACAAACGCTTGTAATAGCATTTAGTGTGCTGAAACATTATAATTTGTAAGAAATAAAAATAATGTTTTTTACATAATAATATCTAAATATATTGTACCTATTCCAAGAACTAACAGATATGCCTGATGGTATAATATCACGGAATTTGTTATGACCAACCTAAAAACAAGGTTTTATTTTTAAAAAATACCTACTGAATGTACAATTATTCACATCCATATGATTTAGTGGAACCGTGGAAGTGTCAAGTTCGATGCGATTATTTGTAGTATTTTGTACTTGTACATACAGTTTTAAAGCTTACCATAGTGGCATCGAAGTATCCCGGATACGATGTAATATCCGGGGTCTTGCTAATTTCATTAATTTCTTTTTCATAATAATTGTGTGGAACATGAGTTATAATTCTCTCAACAGCTACAAAACATAAAATATTATAAACTATGCATTAACAACCGATTCACACTGACAGCATTAGTCCATTCGTTTTTGACAAACGGATATAATATATTATTATACTCACATTCGATTAACTGCATCAGTGTACCGTGAAACATGACTTTTAAATAAATATTCGGATTAGTTGAATGCAATTTTCTAATGTCATCTGATAAATCTTTTCCGACATTCTCCGGTTGTTTTTTAATCAAACTATAAAAAATTGTATGTGTATTATTAACCCGTAAAATACGAAAATTATTATTATAAGACAAGGGAAAGAATGGACACCGGATTTTTACCGTATTACACATCACGGGAAGATTACACAGTTATTGTCCACTGTTTTTGGGTTTGAAAAACAATCCTATAAACCAATATTATATGAAAGTGATGAAACACATCGGTTGGAAAAGCTTAGTATTTAAACACAGTTAATTCTATAAAAGTAACGTGTAACACAATGAGTCATTAAGCTACCATCGTCAAAGTCATTAGATTTATGAGTTTTTCCCAAGTGGGAGATCAGGAACAAAAGTTATTCAATCTCCGGAATCCGTTAAACAGATCAAACAAAACCGATTATTTGTCAACCCTTATTCGATACCCCACCTTTTTTAAGGAGGTAAACTTTAAATAATTTCTTATTCCTTGAGTGCATGTGTGCGTACACTAGTAAGTGATCAAACAACAAAAATATTAATTATTTTATTTTTTTTTGTCTTAAAGTATGAATAACGGTTGATGATATTGTAATTATTGCCAATTGTATATTATAACTAACCTAATAGTCCAATAAAATTTTTGAAAACATATTTTATCATAGTCAAGAAGATTATTTGAAATTTACTTTCTTACATATTACATATGTTATTGTAATTTATTAGTTTAGACCAATATTGTTGATATTTTAAAATTTATTTTTTTAAGTGTTAAGCGGTAAATTATAATAAGACGAAAAATTAATTTTTAGTTAACTTCATGATGAATTTAAATATGTTCTCGGAATTTTTATCCGATAACTAGTATAGTCGGAAAAATTTGCATAAAATGGGTCTATTTTTGTAGAAACCACATGTGGGATTGAATTCCTTTAACATCTGTACCAAGATTACTACCTAATATATTATAATATGATATGTTCCGTACTGTGTGATATCTAGATCTACGTTGTTCCTTCCCTTTAAGCTGCACTCAGAAAAATCCAGATAAAAATCATATTTTTCCTTTAATCCGTCTATTTTCGAAATAGTTTTAGTCGTCTCCTCCAATTTTCTTTTGCGATACGTCTGTACATAATTTTGCAATTTTTTTTCGATTATGGTCAATTCGGCTTGAATCCTGTAAATCATATGATATTATTTTGTTATTTAAAAGTTAAACACTCATGACACGAAAATCGAATCATGATATATAATATTATCATCATGTTATAATAATAAGTTATTAATTATTATTAATATTAATAATTCATGTTATTGTACAATAGACTCATGTATTTTGTACACGACACATGCTTTCGTGCTTGTAATATGTTAATATAATATAACATTTTTCTTGATATAGTGTGTGTAAAGTTAATACAAGTCAATGAAATAAAACATTTAATTCTAAGACTAAGATATTACATCAAAATAGCGTAATGATATTCAATAGTTAACCGATAAAGCCATATAGGTAATGAGTAACAACAATAATTGGACTTATTATTATTATCATCTTGATTGTTAGGAATTTTTCTGTGGTAGATTCTATGCATTTGAGAAAATAAATTAGCATTTTTAGGGAATACCTAAATCGTATACCATCACGTATTGGTAAGTGAATATTATGGCTTATTGAGTGCAGAATATAAATCTTAGTTTGCGCAAAACATATGACATCATTTAGGTTAAAAATTTCTCGGAGCAGATACAGGTAAAATTTTTTCAATTATATTTTGTGATAATATAGGTTAGGGAGTGGTTAAAGTGGTAGGGGACGCAAGGGGACTCAGTTCCCCTACCTGTGACGGCGGTTAAAAAGCGTCCCCTTTAACAAATTAGGATTTTATATATTAGAAATTATACATAAAATGATATATTATAATTTTTTATACTAACCGGGTATCGAGTATTGGCCGAGTAAAATTTTTTATACTAACCGGATATCGAGTATTGGCCGAGTAAAAATCTTAACACTAACCGGGTACCGAGTATAGACTGAGTAGAAATGTAAATACAAAATGGGTATTATACTATTATTAAAGTATCAAGTATCAACTATATAAACATTAAACAGTAAACACGAGATTTATTTTTGTAATTCGTAGAAGAAAAACATGATTTGTTTATCATCAACTGGCTATTGTAAATCGGTTCAGTTATTCCCATGTATATTCCTAGTTATAAAAATAAATTATAATTTATTACCCTAGAATTTTAGATTTTTCTTGTTATTTTAATTATAGATATGCATATATTTATAAATATATTATTTGCGTTGCCATTGGATATAAGTCGAGTAAAAATTGTAGTATTTCGCCAGGTACCGAGCAAGGGCCGGGTAAAAATGTAGGTATTACGCCGGGTACCGAGTAAGAGCCGAGTCTTAAATATGATACTGTCGAGTATCCGGCCATAGAGTAATTGCCAAATAACACGGAACATCTCTAATATAAATTTTAGCATGTTTAAATTTTACTGAATTAGATTATACTTACTCATCAAATCGAATATCCATTTTTTTTATAAGTATACAGTTTTGTGTGTAAATTTTCACATTAGCTAACTCTAAATTTGATTTTGTTTGAGTCAAAAATTTTGATTTGTTACTGCTTAAAAAAATATATATTATTCTTTAGAAATTCAAACAATAGTGTTTTGTATTAATATAAATTAAAAAAAATAGAAAATTTTACGATACCATAAATCAACTTTATTTTTAAATAAATTTGACCGGATCTCCTCCATAACTTCGTTTATATTTTTAAACTTGTGAGTTTGATGAATCATTAATTGGCATAGTGCACAATGAAATGTTTTGCATGGAATACAATATACCTCAATGACTTTCTGCAATGTAAATTACAAAACTGAATTATGTGACAATGTAGAATGTATGAATTATGTCTATGTGTTTCATTATAGGATTCAGTTTTAAAATATTTAAAATAAACACAAATTTGTGTACAACAAATATATTCAACTTGAAATATTTTTAACATATTTTCAATTAAATTAGAATAGATATTTTTAATTATAATATTTTTGAAAATTGAATTAGTTCTTAATACAATAAATTAATGAACTTTTATAAAATTAAACAAAACTATTACATATTTTGATTTAGACATTTGTGTCAAAGATAATAGTGCTTGATAAGTATTTTATTAAAAAAAAGATATATTTTTATGATTCATATAATATAGGTAAATGTACTTACATCCACGCAATTTGGACACGGGGCTTTCGTCTTGTACTTTTTTTTATGGTATTCCATGTTCGTATAATTATTTCTTAAAATACTCTAAAAACAACATACGAATGGAAAATTCAAATCAAATAATCATTTATAAAATATTGAGATAATATTTTATACAAGCGCAATTTATGAGTCTGGAGAGGGCTGTAGCTTAATGGTGTATGGGTGTAAGGCTTCGCCAATAGATACTGAAGAGATTTCAATAAATAATTAATAACGTCGAACGTAGTTAATAACGTGTGTTAAGACTTTATCTACTTAAGTATAGGTACTAGGTACAATAAGCCACCCTCTCTACTACAAACCATAGTTTTCATTTAAATTGCACCCGTATACTGAGTATACGATAAAATCTTATATATAATATTTCAAAATTTGTGATTACTTTATCAAAATGTTCACAAATAAAAGGGTAATATATGAGTCCGGTTGAAAGGCCAGTTTCCTTTCCACATTTGCATACAAAATGACCTACATAAAACATAAAAAACATTATGATACACAAACATAACATAAAGCTGGGTTATAAAGTAAATCAAATATAAGTATTAGGTACTATAATTTTGTTTTACTCGAATTCATTCAACAAGTAATAATTATAATTTGTAACAAAAAAGAATTTGTATTTGAAATGAATCCATTCCCCTTCCCCAAAAATTATGTTTTTATAGAATACAGAATTATTAATATACTTCATAACTAGGGAACGGATGTTTATGCATTTATCATATTTTTCAATGACATCTAAATGAATGCGGAGTAAGATAGAAATTTGTTTCATCGCCAAAAGAATTCAGATATACCGATTAATTTTGCATATTTGTCCGATTTTTACTTGATTAATCATATTTTTATATTCATCATGCTTTTGGTGCATATTTGATGTTTTTCGTAGTATACTAATATATTAACGGACTCGACACGCATAATTAATGGTTCCAAATGTCCCGACGGTGGCGGTAAAGGTGGGAATAGCCGGTTTTCACCCGCGGGTTCTTCTAGACATTTCGATTACTGTGCGTCTGTGCTTGATAAGGCCTTATCGACATTGTCCCGCGACAAAAATAAATTTATAACACCGTTGTCGTTGTAGTCGGTATCGAACAATTTCGGTAATTGCAGTTGTGTTCTACGTTTCGTTAGTTTCGTTTTCGTCCAAAGTGAGTTTCTATACTGTATAAAGTTTAATACCTACCTATTTATTTAAAAATGCCTAAAATTAGTTCCAAATCATCGTGAATTCATAATTTTGTTCTTGAATTTAAATTTTTTAATACCGATGGAATTTTTTTTTGTACAGTTCATTGTGCAATGATATAATGAAAATAATATGGTTATTGCATAAGAAGGTTAAAGACCCCTGCTGTAAAGAATGGTGTTAAATTTGAATTTGATAGTAATATATAGGTACCATTGTTTACGAAAACGATTCTGAGCGAAGACGGTCAGTCAGCTTATGATATAGGTATATATCAAGTATTGAAAATGTCTGTAAACAGCTCAAAACGAGTTAAGATATTTTGAAATTTTATCGTGTATATGAAATGCTAATATAAATATTTAGTAAAAATTGAATTTATCCATGGTAAATCGTTTTAGAATTACACCAAAAACCAAAATCAATTTTGATAAAAACTGATTTGCATAAAAATTTCCGTTTTTCCTTAATTTTTTTTTGTTTTTCCCAGCGCATTTAAAAATTACTGAGAACTTTGACCATCCCAACGTATCAACTATATTCACTTTCCCATCAAACAAGATACTGAAGTTGAGAATCGAAGCGTTTCCAAAAGGTGATGACAGGCACAAAAATAAATATTTCATAGCTATAGTGTAATCTTTCGGTAAACTTTTTTTTGTTGAAAGTAAGAAAACTTATTAGGAATTTTGTATTCAATTTTCAAATGTGAGCTATTTAAATTAAATTTTTTATGAATTCTAACTGAAAAATAATTTGCACATTTTCGGGATTTTGTTGAATTTTGTCAACATTTAATTTTAAATGCATATAAAAAATAATTGTGCTTATATTTTTATAATCATTGATTTTTACTCTTTATCCCGCTTTGTCAGCATGGAAATAATACTATACATTACATAAAATTAATGTGATTACATATTAATATTGTTGACCAAATTTTACACATAATATCATGTTTGACGAATATTAACTCGTTTTTGATGATTAAAACTATATTATTTAGATAAGCAGAATATTAAAAACACCTCACCTGGTACTTTAGAATTTGATTTAAAACATTCTTTGCACATGCCATGAAGACAATTCAAAATTTTGGAACTATAGTCCAAAGGCTTAGTGCAAGCCACACATTTGTTCAATTCCCATGGTATTTGGGAACCATTGGTGATCTTGAACTTCTTTTTGACAGGCTCCATCACAAAGGTACCAGATAACTACTGTAATTAAAAAATGATATGTTTATTGATTATAATACATGTAGGTACGTAGCATATTAATAAGTATTAATATATTTGCTACAAAAAAATACGTGAAAAAGGTGGTCATATAATAATAATCTTTTTTAACAATCTCATCTAGGTACTATAGAATTTGTATTTTGTATCAGCTGATTCTATATTGTGTGATATAATTATTATACAAATATAAATTGTATTTAAATTATATATTTTACAACCATATTATATTGTTAAATTATGTGCATAAAATAAGGGAATGTGCGTAATATTATTTTATAATATAAATAGATTATTATAAGTATTCTATTTATAATTAATAGAATGTATTTCTTATTTTATATTTTTTAAAAATTGTAAACCTGTTATATGATGATTACAAATTAATCAACATTTCTGATTAAAAAATAATTGTGATATTATTTTCTAATATAAATTGATTTTTATTAAAAATATATTAAGATTATGATTTTAAGTAAAATCAAGTAAAAGAAAATATTGTTATGGCCTAATTAAAAACAGGTCTATAAATTAATGTTAAATAATAATAATCTTAGCCTCCCTGACTACGGTTTAACCCCCAAAAAATATTCCTTATTGATATTAATAATTTATAACTGCATAATATAAAACTATATGATAAATAATATATTGTAAGTTATAACCATAGATATAACATAAAACAACCGATTAGTACCTATATATTGAAGTCAGGCAGTCATATAATAAGAGGGTAATATAAGATTGATTAATTCATGACATTTATGATAATTAACAAATAACAATACGTCAATACGATAAAAAAAAATATTGTTTTATATGTATATATTTATTGACTATTATAACAACGACTTACAAAGTCTTGATTAAGGAAACTATATCTTAAAATTAAATGTATGTATGTAGCTTACTAGCTTATACTGTGGCCCACTTAGAATTGTAACCCTATGTCGCCTATGGTAGATACCTACTTAATAATATGCAAAACAGTAATAATAATAATAATAATATTTATTTTTTATGAAAATATGCAAAACTATATGAAAAATATATTATAAGTTATGACATACTTGTTACAGTTGTAGTACACTTGGTACTTCAGCGGTCGGCGGTGAATGGCTCGGATGTGGAACAGCTCTTGAGAAGAACCGTAGCAAGTAAACAGTCGGAAGTTAAAAGCTATATTCATAGAACTTCAAAGGTCAGCGGTCGGCTGTTGACTAAGGCGTGAATCGGCTGGCGATACTGATGAGAAGAACCGTTGCAAATTGAGACTGAATTACAATGCCTAAACGTAATAACAACAATATTAATAATTTATGACAATATTTAAAATTATATGAAATATATATTATAATTTATAACCATAGATATAAAATAAAACAATTGATTAGTACCTATATATTGAAGTCGGGGAGTAATTTAATAAGAATTAAGAGGGCAAAATAACATTGATTAATTCATGGGGTAAAAAAAATATATTGTTATGGCCTAATTAAAAATAGTTGTATAAATTAATGTTTTAAAATAATACTCTTTTTTAACAATCTCACATTTTATAGAATTTGTATTTTGTATCAGCTGCCTATATATTGTATTATATATAGTTATAATAATATTGTTTGAAATTGGGTTTATATTATATATTTTACAACCATATTATACTATTATGATTATAAAATAAGGGAATGCGTGTAATATTATTTTCTAATATAAATTATAGATTTCAATCAAAGAAATAACTGCTTTAAACTGTTTTTATTATTTTAATTGTAAATTAATTTAGATATTTAATTTTTCTTTTGTACCATAAAATGCAATGCAGCTTTTATTTTTATGAAAATTCAAAGATATATATATATATCCTATACTTCATATACTATAAAATGACGAACAGCTGACCACGAGAACAGCTGTCTATAGTGGAACCGTGGCGTAAAAAATTCAACACCACTCCGTTTCTACAGTCCGCCCAACCCGTTCCGTCGATTCTTTATCGCGTTCAATCGCGTACCTTCGCCGCGGCGGCGGTCGGTTGGTTTTCAAATGTTTCGTCAATAAAACTTTTTTCGAAAAATATTACGCTTTTTACGCTGTTTTTCGACATTTTCTTATCCCCGTCACTCCTCTATTATATAGTTATTTTAGTTCTCTACATATAGTTCGTTTGTTTCAAAAGCCGCCGATGTGCGGTTTGTACGCGATATCGGTCCATCGCCAGCGTCGGTCGTTATTATTGCTTTTTTGGTTTTTCTCGATTCGTTTCGTCTTTTTAACTGCCATTTGTGCTCTATTTGTTAAGTTTATTTCTTTTGAAAACTGTGGTTTATTTTTTACGCAAATTTGGATTGTACACTATAAAATTCGTGTTCACAAAATGTCAGTCGGTCATCGTTCCAACGCACAAGTGCACAATTTTGTTGTTTTGTTTTTGATTCAATTAATATTGCATTATATTACTGTAGACATATTGTTTGTTCCTTAATAACATAGGTATATTGCTTGACGTAAACACAATTTTGTGGTTTGATTTAAATAGATGTATTATTCAAACATACATTATAATAATTATACATATATTTGTTTTATTTTTCGTAAATTATTTCAAATGTTGTGTATTTGGGTTTGTGGAAAATACTATTTTTCTCTTCACTTATGGCCGCTAGACGTCGGGTCTGCATTCCACCACTACAGGTGGATTGTCTCCTTGATTTGCTGTACACATTGTCCACGATCCGACGAAGTCGGATTACCTACCTAGGTGGCTAACTTAAATGTTAATCGATTTTGACTTGAGATGACTGACTTACTAGACACTCCAACATGGTTTTCAACTTTATACTTTTTACATAAGAAAAAGCACCGGACATACGACGGAACATAGTACTTTATCCTCCACAAGCGGATTGCTTATTTTGGTTCTGTCTTAGACGGGTGATGACTGACTTATTAGACACTCTAAAACGCAGGTTTTCGAATTTACATTTTCTTACACATCAAAAAGCACCGGACATACGCTGGGGGATAGTATCATTAAATTGTCGGTTTTCATGGGCCGTAGGAGATTTCTAGACACTGAAACTCAACTTTTAAATGTTCCGGCCTTCGAACTGAGATTGCCAAATTATCAGAAATTCTTATCACAAAATCACCTCCGATTACCAAAATCACCTTCCATATAAGTGCGACATTTATAATTCGACTGTGACTTCAAAATCAGTACTCAATTACAATTACATGGTGGAGGGAGGGGGGTTAACTATATTTTTAATTCTTCAGTTACCTACGCTACCAACGTGGTCGGCAATCCACCGTAGGTGGATTTCATACCTTGTGATATACGCTTCTCATTATGTCCGCGATTCGACGCAGTCAGATTACCTACCTATGTGATTTGATGAGTGATAGCTAGATAATCGAATACACCTATCGACTCTACACTTTTTAACAACAGGAGATCGTATCCAGCTTATCCATTTACAACGTTTGTTACGGTTTGCTAGACACTCTAACTTTTAAACATTCCCGCCAAAACGTCAAGCCTTATCTTCAATCCATATCACTTATTCTTCTCAAAAAACCTAAATTTACGTTTTACAACTGTCGCGACTTTTACTTCAAAATCTGTACTCACTCTCAGCAAGTCCAATGTCCTCCGATTTTCACTTAGAGCTAGTTATACTCTAATAAGGTACCATTATTATAATATTTATTATATATATTGTTCACGCGTGAACAATTATGTGCTGCTCTCTAGTGGTAGCTCTGGCACCCACGCTCCGCCGGCCAACTGGTCGGACGCTCTATTATCAAATATATAAAATCAATATTTTTGTAATAACGAAAAAATATGTAATGTATTGTAGTTGTAAGAAATTATCAATGTAGTTAAGTTTCTTTTTGTATTTTTTTGAGTTAAAAGTTGTTGTGTCAATAGCACAACACGTACAATAGTGTTGCGTTTATTACTGTTTAACTTATATTATATACGCTATTAGAAGTGTATGTTTCATAATGTTAATCAGTTTTGTTTCAGTTAATTCTATCAACAGAGATAGTTGTGTTAGTGCATTATATAATTTAAAATGTTACACAAAAGTCAAAATGTTAATTAACTAGCATATTATACTTTAATACTGTAGTAAATACTATTATAATTATAACTGTATTGTTGTTAGCAGTAAGTTTAATAGGCAAGTGATAACAATAATAGTGTAGCTGGACAGTTCCTGCAATCCACAGTACCGCGAGTCTTATTATATTCTCATTGAATTAGTTAAGTAATCATACTCAGAGTGAGTTAAAACATTAATATTATCATTATATGCCTAACTGTTGTTTGATATTAACAATTATTGGATAGCACGAGTAGTGTCATCTACTTAATTACACTGTTAATTATCATTTTAATATAGTATAATACCCAAATATTTTTTGTCACCACTCATTATTATTTATTATTTAATTATTTTGTTGCCCAGTTTGTTACCTGTCTTACCCAACCATTTGTTCACTGTAGGCGAACCCTTCGTTTACAAGTGCGGTTGTGTGTAAGCAGAGTTCCTCATCATACTGTCCATTCTTTTTAGAGCTGTAGGTGTCGGGGAACCTCTCATATTATTTGACAGCCCTCTCCCGTACATATATTGTATTATTTCTACTGTAGGAAGTTAATATAATAATCTACCGATAGCTATAATAATAATATCCATATATAGTTATAACTATAACTATGTTATATACGAATAAATAAATACAAAACATTAAATACATATAGTTATATAAACAATAATGTAATTACATAAATGCATGTTTATATAATATATTATATAACGAATTATATAGAAATCGTCCTGAAGCAAATGTTTTGTTTTAATTAAGTTTTAGCTAGTTCTTTTTATAATACTGCGAATGTTTCAATGTTATATATCTGAAAAGTAACAAATACTTTAATGTGTGGTTCGGTATGTCTCTGAACCATAACCATTGAAAGTTATCTGGAAGGCTTCACTGAAATATTATGAAAAAGCGGATATTGGGAGTAATCAGAAATATGTTAAATACTTATCTGTTAAGTTCTGATTTGTAATCGCAACACTGCAAGTTATGCAGGGTTTATATATTATCTGATACTAAACTGAAATATTGATGGCTATCAGGGTATTGACTATTATAACAACAACTTACAAAGTTTGATTAAGGACACTATATCTTAAAATCATATGTATGTAATATGTATATTGTATGTAGCTTACTAGCTTAGACACTCAAGACTCAAAAACTACTTTATTGATTTTGATGAAAACCTCAAAAATTATTTTTAGAAATATCAGAAAAGCTTAGAGTGTAGTATTTTAAACCACGTTAAAAATATACCAAGTTATAAATCAAATCCACGACTTGTGGATGCCCATCTAGGTTGATTTATTTGATAAATCTAGATATACACAGACGCCGATTTGTCCGTAACAGATGGCAGGTCTATATCGACTAATATGATACACAATTAAATCATAAATTAACAAAATTATTACCTATTTTTAAGTTAAAAACTAAGCATAGTTATCAACAATTATAATTTTTGAAAGTACTAAAAAAAAATAGAGTAAGACCTTTATCCCCCACCATCAAAGTATTTTTTTCATAACTTACGGTGTATATTATCTATGATTATAAGTTATAATTTATTACATACTCGGTGCAGTCGGAAGTCACAAACCGCAGCCGTACAACTACAGCACTCGGTGATTGGCGATACTGATTGAAGAACCCTTGCAAACGAAGAATGACGGTAAGAACGTTGGAATTTAAAATATAACAAAACGGGCGCGGCGCGAGCGTACTCGACGACTGTACTATGTCTACGAACAGTACTAACCTGCCGCACAGTGTAAACTCGTTCGGCATTCGGCGATACAGATGGCGCGGCGAAGAATTGTATTCGACGAGGGCATTCCGACGATAGATTGTACATCATAAGTAGAATGCGTATTAGTGGTGGTGTTGGTGCGTGGCAAGTGGGGGGGGGGGCATTATATTGGATGCATTATAACATAGATTATAGATAAACAACACTTTGGAATATACATTTTTTTTTTGTAAAGAATTTGTACGGAACGCGAGAACGGCTGCGCGTCGCTGTAGCGTCGTTATAACTCATTATCCCTAGATTACACACATTAAAAATATTCACGAGATTCCACGCACACGGTGTTTTTGACCGCGTATTAAAATATTTCAATTAAAACTCGATAAATTGAAATAATAATTATTTTATTGATTCTAAATAAATAAAAATTGTCAAATGATTTTATTAATACATAATATAAACAAATTTGGTCTTGCATCACGTAAACGACCGAACTTTGGTCTTGTACGGTCAAGATAAATATTCGTGTATGTAACTATTTGTTCCAAAATAGAATCGGGAAAAAATAAATTCCACGATTTTTCAACACTATATGCATTTTTAGCTAGTCCTTTTACTCAAAGTACATGTCTAACTATATTATATCGTCTTATTCTATTATTTTTTGGTGGAGAACAATGTTTCCAAAAAGTTTTACCATGTTTCCCTATAAATTGCGGTTCGTTCGACCAATTAGAAAATAAATAGGTGCCATTATCTTCATAATTATCGTCTAAAGATTGTTCAGAATCACTATTATGACTAATATACTTTACCGCATCAACTCCTTCATCACTGCCACAGATTTCGTCAAACTCGTTATTTTCATTATCAATGGTTTCGATAAGTAAACGAATTTGACCGTCGTCCATTCCAATGAAAAATTAATATAATGTAAAACAACTATATTGAAAATATAGTAAGACTAAAACAAAAATTTACCAGGTAAAAATAAAACGTAATGATACTTACATGTATAAATGTTTTAACTGCAGTATGTGTATTATACTTGTAGTTACACACAGTATGGCGAACCAATGTCATCTGACAACTAACAACAATATTGCCAGTCCCAATAAAAATAAAATATTCATTTACGTTTTATCGATAGGAATAACGTCTTATCGGCGATAAGAGAGTTAATAATAACACATAATTGAGTTATCATAAAATATAACTGTGTACCAATGTCACAGTATAACATGCACACGGTCTTTTAGACAGTATATTAATAGGTAATGAATTTTGAACACTTCTATAGTATAGCATCAAATCGTATACAGTTAGGAGTTGTTAGCTTATAATCTAATTAGAAGGTATCCAGATTAGGTTAGGTTAATATTTCGAATTTTTAAAACAATGAAAAAAATTTTAAAAGCCCGGTCTTTTTGACCGTGAAGCGTGTGCTCTAGGGAATAACCGTTGTTGTTTTTGATACTGTGATCCACGCCGCCTCCGCTACGCATAACATAGCAAATTTTACGTTCAGCAGAACACGTTTATCTCCGTTTTTTTAAAAAATTAGAGCGAACTAACCTATTATACAATTTAAAAGTGAGATAATTATCTAGACAATGACATAAGTATTTTCATTATATTTTGATTTTAAAGCGAGTTATGAGTATTCTTAGATGTACAAACAGTTTACAATTTTAAAATACACATAACTCGCTTTAAAATTAATGCATAATAAAAAACCTATGCCATTGTCTAGATAATAATCTTACCTTTAAGTGTTATCACTGGTCAAATCACTCTAATTTTTAAACTAACGGAACTGCTGTGAATCAGAATTTTTATTCCAGGCAACAGAAAAGTTAGGCTGCATTTTGAACAATATACGCTGAATATTAAATAAAGGATTGAACAAAGTTTGAGTCATAGAGAGTTGGTACATTTAGCGGGCAACGAAGTGCACAGGATCAGCTGGTTTCATAGTAAAATTAAAAAATTAAAAACATTATTTCAACTTGCAGTAGGAACATAAGTTAAAAAATAATCCGTACAAACAAACGTCATGTTCACATAATGTTAAATGAATAAAATACAATTTACGGTATCTATCTATGTCAATATTAACGAGATAGGTATTATCTATAAGAAAAACACATCTACTAGGTACAAATGTACAATGAACCATTCGATACCTATATTACTATTTTACACTATTTACGATACAGACAATTGGTATGCATGCCCACCTTTTTTAGGTTCTGATTTTAATTTACAACGATAATTTTATTTTGTTCTCTTTAAGTACAACATTTAGAGTAATTAAAATGCTTCAATTTTCAACTTCAATATCTTTTAATTTAAAAATGTCCAGTATTTTTTATAATAATTGGGTAAAACAAAAAATAGGAAGTAATTTGGTCTTCAGAGTGGGTATAATAGGTCGCTGAGGGTTACCAGCAGTTTAAAATATGGGGTTTGAAGGTTATGTGTTCGACTTTAAACTGGTTGAATAGTCTTGTTAGTTATATTTTGTGTACGAAAGATCGAGTGTTCAAATATTTGAAATATTAGGTATACAGGCCAGGGACTATCGAAGAGTCTCGATAGAGACTCCTTTCTGTGCAGAAGAAACACCGATAAGAACACACACAAATGATGATAGCGAGACTATTATACATTAAGCTATGTATTTGCGTTCGGACCTCTCACTCGCACGTGTTGGGTGTATGCGGAGTGCGAGAGAGACAGAGATAAGAACTGAAGTTTTATGATTCTCATTTTTCGTTCCGCGGATCCGCCGCGTCGTACCGTCTTATCTGCGGTCAACCGTCGACGGTCGTCGGCTATTGTTTGCAGGTATATTTCCACGTAGCAGGTATAAATGTACCTATAATATACGATTTATATTTATATATATATATTAATACATACGTGCGATATGATCACTTCATTTCTACGAATTATCATTAATATTATTACTATTATATTATTATTAACAAGAGTCTCGCTAGTATTATTAATCTTATACGTGCGGTACTTTCCTATATATTTATTTTAATTTTGAAAATATTGTGAGCTATTTAGGAGTGTTCGCGCCACGGTAAATATTTTCTAGTAATGTTGTCGCAATATTATGATGTAATATAGTAATCAAATAAATATATTTGTATGTTATTTACTATGGTACAGTAGATCGGCTCTCTATCTGGCCAATCGTCGCGAATAAATGCTGCAAGCGGGCACCCTTGACGTCGGGAAGCGTTAATACGAGCTATTATAACCTTTTGCCGACTGTACCAGCCGGATCTATGTATTATGTAGAACACGGGTCAACATAGGCGTAATTTAGGGGGTTCTTGAGGGTGCTTGGCAACCCCAAAATTCATATTAGCAACCCCTAATTGTTGATATCATCATCGAATTATTTACTATTTTATTATGCCATTATGTATTTGGTTACATTTATTTCTAAGACCTAATAGTTATCAGACTGTGGTTACAAGTGGGTCTCTGTAATAGATGGTGTTACATTTCAATTCAATGATATAATATCATTGTATAAAACAAATGACCGTAGATACATGAAATTTTCACTGGTTGTTTATATTTCTATTTTATATACACTATAACATTTTCTAAATATTTTGACTTATTTTGAGCTGTTAACGGACATTGTCAGTTTCCATTTTTTTTAGTTTTTTTTTCTATAAATATCAATAAAATTTTATCTGTTGAGTAAAAAAGCTTGAAAATTGAATAGAAGGCTCCTAGTTTATTGTTTCAAAGGCAGATGAAAAAAATTAAATATCCTTAGTTACAGTTTTTATTTATAAGCATTCAAAGGTCAAATCTTGACAAAATACGGAAAAATCACGAAAATTATCAAATTATTTTGTGTTGAGAATTCATTAAAATTTTTCTTTTTAAATCTAAGATTTGAAAATGTAATACAAGATTATTCATAAATTTGTCTACCTTTATCAAAAAAAAAAAAAATGTCTACAAGCAAATCAAATTAAATTTTTATGAGCGTTTGAAATGCATATTTTTACAACATTTGATATTCACTCGATTTCTCATGTAACGATTTTCTTATTTTATTGTAATTAATAAACGAATGACTATCGATACTTGAAAATTTCACTGAATGTTTATATTAGTATTTTCTATACACGATAAAATTTTAAAAATAATTTGACTGTTTTTGTGCTGTTTACGGACATTGCCAGTTTTCAATTTTTTTAGTTTTTTTTCTCTAAATTTCAATACAATTTTATTTGTTGGGAAATAAAGCGTGAAAATTTAATACAAGGCTCCTGATATATTTTTACAATAGCCGTTAAAAAATATTAAAAATACATAGGCACAATTTTTTTTTATAAGCATTTAAAGTTCAAATTTCGACAAAATTTATAAAATTTAGAATTTAATAATTATTTTGTACTTAAAAATTTATAAAATGTTCAACTTTTATAGCTAAGGATTGAAAATTGAAAACAAGGCTCCACGTAAATAGATTATACATAAATTACTTTATGCACAATAATATCATCAAATATACTTAGTAACACCATAATCTGACTGACCGTTTTCGCTCGGAATTGTTTTTCTTATACAATGATATTATATCATTGGATTCAAATTTAACACCATTCATTACAGTGACCCACTTGTAGCTTACTGTACAGCAGAGTGACATCCACTTACCCACCTTTTTAGAGGTAATTTTAGTAACCAGTAATCAACTACCAATAATTCTAAAAATGAATTGTCGCGGATAAATGCTGGATACATTTATTTCTCAGACCTAATAATTATCAGATGGTAGTTACAAGTGGGTCACTGTAATAGATGGTGTTAAATTTGAATTCAATGATATAATATCATTGTATAAGAAAACGATTCTGAGCGAAAACGGTCAGTCAGCCTATGATATTACTAAGTATATTTGATGATATTATTGTGAATAAAGTAATTTATATATAACCTATTTACGTGGAACCTTGTTTTAAATTTTCAAACCGTCGTTCTCGTAAGTATGTATCAAAAAAAAAAAAATTCAGGGCGTATCTAAAGTGAATTTATGCCATATTAAATTGTGTACTTGTTATATTTTTCAACTGCTATTATAACAATATATCAGTGGCCTCACATAACATTTTCATGCTTTTTTACCCAACAAATAAAGTTGTAGTAACAATTATAGAAAAATAAATTTAAAATTTGAAAACTGAAAACAGCTCAAAACAAGTCAAAATATTTTCAAAATTTGATTGTGTATAGAATATACAATTATAAACATTCAGTGAAATTGTCATGTATCTAGTTATTTGTTTTTGAATAACCATAAAATAAGAAAATCGCTACATGAAAATTTGTGTGAATATCAAATGTTGTAAAAATATGAATTCAAACGCTCATAAAAATTAACGGACATTGTTAGTTTTCAATTTTAGATTCTGAGCGAAGCGATGAATGTATTGATTTTACAATGATGTGTGTTTTTTTTTTTGTTTTTTATTTTTAGGACAGTAAAAGTGCTTGGATTTTCTTCAATAGTAACTTTTCTGATAGGAAAGTGAACCTAGTTGGTACTTTGGGGGGTCAAAAGTTTTCAAAAGTGCCGTGAATAACGAAAGAAAAATTAAGGAAAAACAGGAATTTTTACGCGAAATCTGTTTTCGAGAAAATCGAATTTGGTTTTTGGTGTTACTCTAAAACAAATGATACTCTAATACATGAAATTTTCACTGGTTGTTTATATTTGCAATTGCTATACATGATAATTTTTTAAAAATATTTTGATTTGTTTTGAACTGTTTAGGAACATTTTCAGTATTTTACATTAGTATTTTTTTCTATAGATGTCATTAAAATTTTATTTGTTGGGTACAAAAGCTTGAAAATACAAGGCTGCTACTATATTCTTACAATGGCATTTGAAAAATATTAAAAATCCTTAGTCACAGTTTTTTTTATAAGCATTTAAAGTTCAAATATTGACAAAATACGGAAAAATCACGAAAATAAGCAAATTATTTTGAGTTGAGAGTTCATAAAAATTTTTGCTTTTAAATCTAAGATTTGAAAATTGAATACAAGATTATCCGTAAGTTTGTCTACCTTTATCAAAAAAAAAAATGTCTACAAGAAAGTCAAATTAAATTTTTATGAGCGTTTGAAATTCATATTTTTACAACAATTGATATTCACTCGATTTTTCATGTAACGATTTCCTTATTGTGTTGTAATTAAAAAACATATGACTATCGATACTTGAAAATTTTACTGAATTATTAGCATTTGCTATACATGATAAAATTTTGAAAATAATTTGACTCTTTTTGAGCTGTTTACGGACATGTCAGTTTTCAATTTTTTTATTTTTTTTTTCTATAAATATCAATAAAATTTTATTTGTTGTGTAAAAAAGCATGAAAATATAAAGCTTCTGATATATTGTTACAGTAGCAGTTGAAAAATATTAAAAATACATAGGCACAATTTTTTTTTTAAAGCATTTTAATTTCAAATTTTGACAAAATTTATCAAATTTTAAATTTAATATTTATTTTGTAGTTAAAAATTTATAAAATCTTCAACTTTTATAGCTAAGGATTGAAAATTTAAGACAAGGCTCCACGTAAATAGGTATTATATATAAATTACTTTATTCACAATAATCTCATCAAATATACTTGGTAATATCATAAGTTGACTGATCGTTTTCGCTCAGAATTGTTTTTCTTATACAATGATATTATATCATTGAATTCAAATTTAACACCATCCATTACAGTGATCCACTTGTAATCTACTGTACAGCAGAGTGACATCCGCTTACCCATCTTTTTTTTTGGAAATCGAATTCTATTTAATATTTTTTTGATTAATAATTTTATTTGCAATATTATAAATACAATGTAATAATAAGTACGATTAAAGATGATAAACTGTTTGTATCCGTGATAATAAGTAATAAGCACCAATCGTAGATTCTAAGTACAATTATCATTGGTTTAAAGATATTATATATTATAGAACTTATTAGATTAGTATTATTAATTTTATTTTATTGAAATCGTCGCGGTTGATGAACACTTCTCCGTGAACTATTTTTCAATTGGTGGTTATGGCTAATTTACTAATTTAATTTAAATTTATATTTATCCATAGCTTCAAATGATTAAATATGGCTGTATAGATATTTATTTTTTAATTTAGCTTGTCCTGAACCATTTTATAAAGTAGATATTTGTATTGTGTAAATTAAACTAAAACTAAAATTAAAAAAACATAAATGGAAATAACTGTTTTCGAAGTGGTTACCAGTAATCTTGAAGAATTAAAACCACTTCCAAACCCGTAACCACATTTTTAGGGATAATTTTGGTAAACAGTAATCAACTACTACTAATTCTAAAAACATTCTATATTCTAATGTATTATCTAAATATAGATTTATATTAACTATATATTCTGTCATGTGCTCTTATAAACTATTTATATTTCAGTCTTCATATTTTGAAATTAAATGTTTCTGATAAGATATACCATAACTAGTAGGCAATAAACCGATATAAAATACAGCGGTGACTAAAATAATAGATATCGTGGCGAGAGAATCTTTCATCACGCGACCAACGACGGGTTAAGGTCTTTTGAAAATTGAAAATTGACTTTCATAAATCCTAGATATTTTGTCAAACATTCCATACATGCATAAAAAATTAAAATTGGACATTAATAAGTAAATTATAGTTAAATTGTCTAGGAGCTTAAAGAATTTCTGAGAGTGCTGAAGAGCACGAAGAATAAAATGTATGTTTATTTTCTTGTAGTTTATAATTGTTATTTATAAATTAAATTAGGTACTATAATAAATTGCAAAAATATTATAAAATATCTGATTCACTTTACACTTTTTATAAATTGTGTACCCATGTAAAATATATTTCAAGGTATATGTTTTTGTGAGCCACCAGGTCCGTAATAAAAAATGTCGTTAATCCCAAAACATATTTTTTAT
Source organism: Sitobion miscanthi (assembly GCA_008086715.1). NCBI lineage: Eukaryota > Metazoa > Arthropoda > Insecta > Hemiptera > Aphididae > Sitobion > Sitobion miscanthi. The sequence goes on along the minus strand of CM017805.1, from coordinate 29,381,778 downwards.
AAATTAGAACAATTTCCAATGAGTCACGCAGGTATTTGTCTAGACACATTAGTTTATGTTTAATGGACGTGATTATTGGTAAATAACTGACGGCACCAGTCGTCTCGATCGTATCTCTAATTGTTTAAATTGTTAAAAAAAAGTAGTAAATACATAAAACCTTACTATTTTAGATTCTAAACGTCTCCAATGAATTTATTTATTTTAGAATGAAGTATTTTTTTTTTAATTTAAAATTTTTATTATTTGTGTCTGTGAATACGATAAGTAGTCGAAATAATTCTTCGGCTATCAACTTTAGTATCTTGTTCGATTGGAAAGTAAATCTTGTTGGTGCATTAGAGAGGTAAAATTTAAAAATCCCAGTAGTTTACAAATGTACAGGGTAAAATAAAAAAAAATTAAGGAGAAACTGGTAATTTTACGTAAAATGGGTGTAACTCTACGAATGTCAATAAAATTTTATTGGTTGGGTAGAAAAGCTTAAAAATTTAATACAAGGCTCCTATTATATTGTTACAATGAAATTTCAAATATAATAAAAATCCATACTCATAATTCTTTTATAAGCATTTAAAGTTGAAATCTTGTCAAAATACATAAAAAACATAAAATTAATTTGAGTAAGAAGTGTATAAAAAATTTTCTTTATAATCTAAGATTTGAAAATATAGTATAAGATTCCTTATGAGTTTGTCTACCTTTATCAACGTAACGTAAATTCTTTAAAGTTAAAAATGTATATCATTCGAATCTAACTTATATAATAACACTGTATAAAGTATAAATACTTTATATCTATAATTTAGTTTTAGGTTGGGAAAAATTAAATACGCTAGCGTTGTATAAACAAATTACATTTCCCAGCTTTCCAAAACAAATAATTCATTTTTGTATTAAATTCTATTATAATTGCCTTAACTAAATATTAAAATATTAGCCCACAGTAAAACAAATATGAAACCGATTTAAAATCAAAATTTGAATATTTTAAATATTTTAATTTATATTACTATTTATTTTAATAAAAATGAATAAATATTTAAAACATAAAACGTTCTAGTATCCATGCGTATATAGTAGGTATTTTATATTTGGTCATTATAATATAATATCATCGATATTCGGAGTTTCGATACAAAATATATATCATTGAAGGTACACTCAAATCCTCCATAATGTGTATTATTTTATATTTATTCAAAAAGTTATGATATTGTATCGACAATTATTGTTTTACTGGTTATTTCATTAAACGTTTCACATAACAATTGTATAAATAGGTTATAGGTATTGGTTCTTTGTAAAATTAGAAATCGGAGTTGAATGTTTATCATAAGGAATGTCAACACGATTTCCTTCGAAAACTGTTTGATAATGTATTTACGTCGTAAAAAAATCTATTCCATCAAGACGATTTCACTTGTAGGTTAGGTTACCTCTCTAAAGTATCATCTTGATCCAATTTTCTAAACAAAAAGATATATTAAAACCAAAACACTCCTTCTGGTAGGAACTTTGTATACAGAATATAAAAATAAAAAATAAACACTTTTGTAAAACCACTAGATCCCTCACTCAGCTCAGAATCTAATAAACAACAAACAGAAATAATTTAAATTTATTATAAAAATAGATATTTGGTCATTGCGTAACTTGGGAATCTTAATTCATCATCTTGCAAACTTATTAATATATAATACAATAAATAGGTATAATGGTATATTATTTGTACGATGATAATATGAGTAAATATTACATTGAAATTATAAGATAGATTGATCGTATACTATGTCACCATGCTATATTGATCAATATTAGATTATATCGTGATTAGATGTTTTTATTAGGATTTTGACGAGAAACTTTTTTGTGTGTGTACAGTAAAAATATATTGTAGTGCAGTGACAGTAAAAATTACTATTTAAAAACTCGAAATTATAGAAGTAACTTTATAGTTTTTTTTTGCCATCACTAAAACTATAAAGTCTCTACCGTTTAAATAAAAAAAATCATGTTTAAAATAACAGTTATATGGAATTATTATAAAATTATCGTATTATTCGTGATATTATAGTTTCTGTACTTTGTCCGTATACAAATCGTATAGTTATAAGTCCCCATGTTATATTATAATACGTGAATATATTTTATTATGCGTACAACACATAACAATAACAATAACTGGTATATATATTTCACGTTTAAACACGAACATCGACAAAGATTACAATATTATACTATAGTGATGACTCAGTCGTATAACCAGGCCACTTAAGGCTAGACTAATGGACAGTTGTATAAAACGATTACAATGTTTAATGATCAACGCATTTCTATATTCAATTAGTCCAATAGTCGCTCTTTCAAAATAATGCCAGATTTTGACAACCACATAAACACACACCGAGATTTGAACAAATTCTTTCCCGATTATGACTCATCTATTTGACTACTGATTATACTAAATAATGTGATAAGCATATTATTTTCTAATGTCTAATGTTTGAAATGTAAGTCGTATGTTTATTTTTTAATATAAAATATTATATACAGGATGATAATTTTTCTTGCCCAGTAGTTTTCAAAAGCGCCGTAAAAAAAGAAAGAAAAAATAAGGAAAAACAGGAATTTTTACGCAAAATCTGTTTTCAAGAAAATCGATTTTGGTTTTTGGTGTAACTCAAAAACAAATGACCGCAGATACTTGAAAATTTCACTAAATGTTTATATTAGCATTTTCTATACACGACAAAATTTTGAAAATAATGTGACTCTTTTGGAGATGTTATAACAGACATTGTCATTTCCAAAAAAAGAACAGTTTCAAGCAAACATTTAATTTAATTACTTATTTATTTGTTGAATTACATTTTGAAAATATTTTTAAATGAATAGGTTATGTCGTTACACGCAAAATCGAGTGAATATCAAATGTTGTAAAAATTTGAATTTCAAACACTCATAAAAATTAAATTTGACTTTATTGTAGACATTTTTTTTTCGATAAAGGTAGACGAACTTATAGATAATCTTGTATTACATTTTCAAATCTTAGATTTAAAAAGAAAAATTATTATGAATTCATAACTCAAAATAATTTGTTAATTTTCGTGATTTTTTTCGTATATTGTTAAGTTTTGAGCTTTAAATGCTTATAAATAAAACTGTGACCAAGGGTTTTTAATATTTTTCAAATTTTAATATAGTAGGAGCCTTGTATTAATTTCAAGCTTTTTTTACTCAACAAATAAAGTTTTATTAATATTCATACAAAAAAGATTGATAAAATTGGAAACCAAAAAATGTTTCAGAATAATATTCACTTTCCCATCGAACAAGATACTGAAGTTGAAAATTGAAGCATTATTTCGACTACTAATCGTGTACACAGACATAAAAAAAAATAAAAAAATAAAACTCAAAAGTTTATTTTTTATACCTAAATACTTATACATCAAATTTTGACAAAACCACAGTTAATTTGTAGTATAAAATATAAAATTTGTATAGCTAAGGCTTGAAAATTTAATACAAGGTTCTTTCATACAAATGGTTCATACTTTTACCAAAAATGACTGATAATTTAAGAAAATTCCTAGGCAAGTATAATATTTTTTCAAAGATGAATTCATTCTGGTAAGACGTATATGAACTTACGTCTTTCTTCTTAGTAGTTTAACAACATTTCAAATTTAATAAATATTTATAAAAAAAAAATGGTAATACTTGCAATTGGGTGGAACTTCAGCCCTTTAGCCCCCCCCCCCTACGTACGGCGCTATTGAGAGGCTATAAGCATAAATACTTTTTTTAAGAAAATGTCGTGGGTGGTGGGAGAAATGTTATTCACAGTTAAGAGTGCGCTACACCCGCATGTTTCACTCCGTCTCACAAATGTACAACATACCAAAAACTGTTTTTCGCGCGAAGGAACCGAGAACGCCTACATTTATAACTAAGAAAGAAACGAAATTTTCTCCCACCAATATCTTTTTTATTTTTTTCGTTTACGAACTTCAAAAAAAGTTATTAAATTTGAAAAACAAAATAATAATGGATTTTGAAACAACAAGAACTTTTTTTCGTATAAGTGATATCAATAACATAAAAACGGTATTGCACAGCAAAGTTCTCCTTTATATGTGGTGAAAATTCGTTTCTTAGTTATGGCTGTAGACCTCTCGGTTCTTTCCCAAACCAAAACGTTTTTTCGCAATGACATACGTGTGTAAGACGGAGACAACATATGCGGGTGCGACGTCCTCTTAAACATTACTTGGTAATGGGGTAACGCCGACCGACTCGTTGCGTACCAACTATAATGGACAGCACATTCCACTCCGCTCTGCCATCAACGCTGGGTTAACCCTAGAACTGACAGAGAAGAAAAAATCGGAAATATTATATTTTACTACTTTGTTCTTTTATCGCTCTTCTCTATCTTCTGTCCATTATTTTGGGTCTATGGGCATAAAATACAGTCCAAAACATGTTTTTTCCTCTCTCGTATGCTATAATTTATGTTTTCTCTCTCACTGTGTTGTCTGGATTAATCAAAGACGGTGGGGGAAGGCGCTGTCCATTAGTCTATAGCGGTATTTGATAGTAGGCGACACCAGCAGCACCGACCGGGAACGGTGAACGGCGCGACAGTCAACTACTGAGCGACCGGCTGGCTGTCTCTGGCTCTTTTCGATTTTTCATATGCAAGCACTGCCGTCCGTCCGTCGTTTACAACGCCATCGATTGTACGTACACTCGTTAAATTACGGACGTACCGACGTTCTCATCGTTTTAACTTCGCTTTTATTTGTATTAGTATCATTGTAAAATACACCATCGATACGGATATCACTTCGTATACTATTGATTTTATTAAATTGTGTTGTGCCAACACACCACTCAACTCACGACACGTACCAGACGTGTACTACTATCGACTGGGTCAAATCGGCTCCCCGAACAGGAATCACCGGTAAGTGGAAACATACTTACCATACTACTATAACTCCAGCAGCTATATTATGTTGATCGGAGTACAAACCACACGGAAAACGAGGTTTGCTGTGGGTTTCGGGGAAAACCCTAGTGTGATGTAACAGCGCGTCACGCGGATAACCAGCTCAGACACGCACGGTGTAGGTAGGGAGAAACAGATAGCGAGGCACTCTGTAACACCCCTTCTTTGTATGCCACCGTGTCGCCACCGTATTTAAGGGGACATTTGTTATGGTACGGCCATATTATGTGTATCTTACTCGTTTCGTTAACTCCACCTCAAAGCCATGACGAAAAACCGCTGCGTCTCGGCAAAGCAAAAATAATTATATAAAGGGGCGGGCGGCAACGGGACATTTGCTATAGGCGTATCTTACTCATTAGCCATTTCGTCTATTATGATAACTATTCGTTTTTGTAATTTTATTTATAGTTTACAATTGTATGTTTTTATAAAATTTGACAAGAATTAAAATAATGTATCATTATTATCCGTGATTTTTAAAAGAATAATACTATAATAGAACATTCTAGGGACCGACAAAAAGTTCGAGGTATTTCTAGTTATGAACTGATCTCCGCTTGTATAAAACATTATCTAAATATTTTATGAATAATTCTTTGATTTTCATTTTTCATTGGTATGTTGTTTCAGAGTATCTTAAGAAATAATAATATGGATCTGCAGGAATACCAAAAAAAAATGTATGGGAAATACAGGCCGAAAGCCCCGTGTCCCAATTGTGTGGATGTAAGTACATACATATATGAATCAGGAACAAATTAAAATATATCTTTGTTTTTAATAAAATACTAATAAAGCACTATTCTCTTTACACAAATGTCTAAATTAAAATATGTAACAGTTTTTTTAATTTTATAAAAATTCATTAATTGAATTAAGAACTAATTCAATTTTCAAAACATTATAATAAAATTTTTTTATTATAATCTTATTGAAAATAAGTTAAAAATATTTCATGTTGAATATATTTGTTGCGTACCAATTCAGTTTTTTAATTTATATTAGGTACAGAAATTGATTGAGATATATTGTATTATATGCAAGACATATCATTGTGCACTATGCCAATTAATGAATCATCAAAATCACAAATTTAAAACTATATACCAAATGATGGAGGAGATCCGGTCAAGGTTAAAATGTTTATAATTTCAATATATTTATTTATTTTTTATTTGATAATTAAACAAATACTATTGTTGTGAATTTCTTATGAATAATATATATTTTTTAAACAGTCACCAATCAAAATTTTTATTTGGGGCCAGATTCTTTTTGGAGAGTGAAAAGACAAATTAAACAACCAAACGGATGAACTAACAAAAGGAATAACCCAAAAAATTGATGTGTAAGTATAACCTAATTCAGTAAAATTTAAAAGTGCTACAATTTATATACCTATTCAAGTATAAAATTTCAAATTTGACATATGATCATTCACATTTACATAACACATCTACATAATATAGGTACTAGAGTAGACATAACATACATCACATAACTAATCTATATCATCAAAAAATGTTATTGAAAAAAATTCTACTTGTTTCACCTCCAAGTAATTTTTAATTTTAATGACGTCATATGTTTTTCCGCCAAAATAAGATTTATATTCTGCACTCAATAAGCCATAAGATTCACTTACCAATACATGATGGCATACAATCTAGGTATTCCCTAAAAATGCTAATTGATTTTCCTCAAATCCACAGTTCATACCACAGAATAATTTCTAACAATCATGATAATAATAATAATAACAAAGTCTAATTATTATCGATACTCGTTACTTAGGTATATGGCTATATCGGTTACCTATTGGATGTAACTTTTTAACATATTACAAGCACGAAATCATGTGTCGTGTACAAAATACATTAGCTTGTTGTGCAATAACATGAATATTAATATTAATAATAACTAATACCTTATTATTATAATGTAAAGATAATATATATACATCATGACTCAATTTTCGTGTCATGAGTGTTTAACTTCTAAATAACAAAATAATATCATATGCTTTACAGGATTCGTGCCAATTTGACCACAAGACAAAAAAAAATGCAAAATTATGTACAGACGTATTACAAAAGAAAATTGGAGGAGACGACTGAAACTATTTCGAAAATAGACGGATTAACGGAAAAATATGATTTTTATCTGGATTTTTCTGAGTCCGCCTTAGAGGGAAAGAACAATGCAGATCTAGATATCACACAGTACGGAACATATTATATTATTATCATTGAAATATCATATTATAATATATTAGGTAGTAATCTTGGTACAGATGTTAAAGGAATTCAATCCCACCTGTGGTTTCTATAAAAATAGACCTATCTTATGCAATTTTTTCCGACTATATTTTTACTTATTATTACTTATTTATAATATTATACCTACAGGTACTAATTTTTGGATAACAATTCTGAGAACATATTATTTAAATCATCATCGTGAAGTTAACTAAAATTAATTTTTCACTTTATTATAATTTAACACTCAAACACTTTAAAAAAAATTTTTAAATATCAACAATTGGTCTAAAATAATTAATTACAATAACACATGTAATAAGTAAGAAAGTAAATTTCAAATAAGTTTTTGACTATGATGAAAATATGTTTTCAAAAATGTTATTGGATTATTAGGTTAGTTATAATATACAATTGGCAATAATTTTAATATAATCAACCGTTATTGATAATTTTAGAGAAAAAAAACAAAATAGTTAATATTTTTGTAGTTTGATCTCTTATTGTACACACACGTGCGCGCTAGTAATTAGAAATCATTTAAATTTACCTCGTTAAAAAGGTGGGCATCTAATAAGGGTTGACAAAAAATCAGTTTTGTTTGATCTGTTTAACGAATCACGGAGATTGAATAACCTTTGTTCCTGATCTCCCACCTGGGAAAACTCATAAATCTAATGAATTTGACCATGGTTGCTTAATGACCCATTATGTGCCATATTACACGTTACTTTTGTAGAAAAAACTGTGTTTAAATGCGTAGCTTTTACCACCGATGTGTTGCATCACTTTCATACAATTTGGTTTATAGGATCGTTTTTCAATTCCAAAAACAGAGGACAATAACTGTATTATCTCCCCGTGATGTGTAATACGGTAAAATCCGGTGTCCATTATTCTTTCCCTTAGCTTATAATAATAATTTAAGTATTTTACGGGTTAATAACACGCACAATTTGTTATAGTTTGGTCAACAAAGAACTGGAGAATGTCAGAAAAGATTTATCAGATGACATTAGTAAATTACATTCAACTAATCCGAATATTTATTTAAAAGTCAAGTTTGACGACACAATGCATAAGTTTATCAAATGTGAGTATAATAATATATTATATCCGTTTGGCAAAAACGAATGGACTAATGCTGTCAGTGTGAATTGGTTGATAATGCATAGTTTATAATATTATTTGTTTTTTAGCTGTCAAAAGAATTATAACTCATGATCTAAACAATTATTATGAAGAACAAATTAATGAAATTAACAAGACCGCGGATATTACATCGTGTCCGGGATACCTCGATGCCACTATGGTAAGCTTTAAAACATTAAGTACAAGTACAAAATACTACAAATAATCGTATCGAACTTGACACTTCCGTGGTTCCACTAAATCATATGGATGTGAATAATTGTACATTCAGTAGGTATTTATTTTAAATAAAACCTTGGTTTTAGGTTGGCCATAACAAATTCTGTGATATTATACCATCAGGCATATCTGTTAATTCTTTGAATAGGTGCAATATATTCAGATATTTTTATGTAACAAAATATAATTTTTTTTCTCACAAACTATAATGTTTCAGCACACTGAATGCTATTACAAGTGTTGGTACGATTTTAATAGTGTTAATAATATTTTTTTAGTATAAGTAATATTTTGATGATAACGAGATAATGGCATTGATAATGAGTAAAATAATTCTTATATTGTACAACAAATATTAATTTGAATAATTACAATAAAACTCAATAATTATCGAAAGTATAGTGTTATAATATAGATGTTGTTCAAGCGAGGGCGGAAACTTAGTCCCTAAAAAATCATTGGATACTATATTCACTATTCAGGGTATAATTTACCTATTATAATAAACTGCCAAGAATCTAAATTCATATCAACACATTTTTCTTCTTAGATTTCATTAATAGTTTAAATAATTTATTTCAAACATTCAAAGTATCCTACTAATATTATAAACGCGAAAGTTAGTAAGTATGTTTGTTATTCTTTCAAGTAAAAACTATTGAATGGAATTTAATGAAACTTTACAATAATATAGCTTATACATACGAATAACACATAGGCTAAATTTATAAAGATATATGATATAAGATATTGTGTGATTTTTTTATTTTAATTTTTATTTAAAAAAGGTGAGTAAAAGAATGTTGCTCTGCTGTAGAGTAGGTTAAATGTTGGTCACTTTAATGTATGGTGTTAAATTTGAATTCACTGATGTAATATCATTGTATAGGAAAAACGATTCTGAGCGAAAACGGTCAGAGAGTCTATTTACTATTTACTAATTATATTTGATGATATTATTGTGAATAAAGTAATTTATATATTTACCTTTTTACGTGGAACCTTGTTTTAAATTTTAAATCAAATAGTATTAACATAATAGTAGGAGCCTAGTATTCAAATTTCAATTTTCATCCCGGGAAACGGAAAAGTTATGATACATGTTGAACACCATACACTAATTAGTAAATAACGAATTGAACAAAGTTTGAGTCATATAGAGTTGGTATATTTAATGGATAACGAAGAGCACGGGATCAGCTAGTTTATGTATAATGCTCAATTGCAACTTACCAGCCTAGTTTAATAAAAGTGACCTTTTTAAAGACGTATATATATATATATTAGTGTCTCGTATTGGAAATTATATTTGTCTAAAATTTAAATAAATAAAATAAATCAGTTTTCTTCATCAGCTTTGTTTCCCAACCGTTGGCAGAAAAGAACATGTTCATTTTAGCAAAATGCGAGTTATATCCTGTCCATCGATCGAGTTTGAATTATGTATCAAATTTAATTAATTGTTAACAGGCAATCATAAGAATTATATTTTTAATGTAATCAGTAATAAGTTATTACAATAATTTATTAGGTATTTATTAAAAAAACCGTAACATTACTGAAAAAATTAAATTGATTTAGTGTAGTGTATTGATATTTGAAAAAAAAACAAAATAAATAATAATAATAATTTTACAAACATTTTGACATAAATATTATACTAACTAATGGTAAATGATGATGAACAAGTTATTTAAAAAAATCTCTTTTCTTATGTTTAAAGTTAGCAAATTAGGAATTTTTTTTCTTGTACCAATTTCAAAATACACAAAATTAACCGGAGACTCCGAGTGTCTTTTTCATAAAGGATTTTTTAATCGGAATATTTATTAGCGACAATTTTCTTTCAGATTAACTACTTATATGAAATACTATTTTTGGTTTTTCAGAGTGAAAAATCCATCCCGCCAATTATAACAGCCGATCACAACCAAAGTTCGCAAAACCAACCGGAGGACTTAGCATTGAACAGTGAGTATAAACAATAGTCATTTACTGACGGGTTACACTTGGGCGAATTAGTAAAAATCGGGAAGTTTAGCATATCGCGTTTGAGTGAATGATTATTAAATATTGTAATGGGTTTGAGCGATCTGTTTTAAATATGCCGTAATGAAAACTACTCTTGAAAACTAATTTGAATTTGTTATTATGTCCACTGAAGATTGATCGGTCCACTTTTCCCAAGGTCTTAACCTAACTTAACTTAAGTATTTTCAAACGCTTTTTATTTGAAATTAATTTCAGAAATCTTAAAATGTTGACTTACTGATCCCAAGCAGACATAATACCGAAGACAAATCAGTTTTAAATTTTCAGTCTCAATTAAGAAAAATTGTATTATAGCATTACTGCGTCGTTCGGTGGCGGGTAGGGTGGACAAAAAGTACATACAAATTAAGCGTAAATTGTTTACCATTCACGAGCGCATTGCCGTATCTTTGACTTGTACGTGCACGTGCGTCATAGAATTAAATTAAGTAAATAAATAAATGATTGAATTAAAAAAATCAAAATAAATGACAATGCCAGAAACCAGATAAAAGTATAAGAATATGTATAGAACCTTCTGAACTAAACAAAGCATTAAATCGCGAGACCTATTTAATTCCAACTTGAGAAGAAATCCGAGCAAAACTTATAAATAAAACATTTTACTGTCTTAGACATAAAAAAAGTTTTTGGCATGGTCAACTGGACAAAAAACCATCTGATCTATGTACTTTTGTTCCCCATTTAGCTATTTTAAATTTAAAAGACTCCCATTTGGCATTGCAACAGCTCCAGAAATGTTTATTATGCTAAATCAGAAATGTTTTGGTGATATCGACCCTTATAACTTAATCATATATTTTGATGATATTCTCATTGCTACCAAAGATGAAATAACTCATGACCGTGTTCTTAATCCGTTAATTGAGATAGCCAAATCTATGAACATAAAATTCTACCAAGACAAACTACAATATAAAAAAAAAGAAATAAAATATATTGGTCACATTTTCAATGAATTAGGAGTTAGTCCTGATCCAGATCAAGTTAAAGCTATAGTAAATTTAAAAATCACATTGTATGCCTAAAGCGGAAACGGCTTATGTAAAAATTGAAAAATAATATTTAATTGCTATTTAATAATAAATTCATATTTGCCTTAAATTTCACTATATATTGTCGAAAAATAAATCCTTTAATTGATCACAAAACTTTAGTTATCATCATGCAAAAAGATATCGATAAAATTCCTTGTTATAGACTTCAAAAAATGGGACTCAAATTACTTGATTATGATATTAACTAAGAATAGCTTCTTAAAAATAAATTGCTCATTGCTAACATCTTATCTAGAGACATTTTTCAAGAAAGTAATCCTAATGAATTTGAAACAACTGGCATGGTCCATTGTTTAAATTTGCTCTTAGAGTATATATGTATACCTATAGTCAGTTTACAAGCTTTCCTTAAGAATTACTCTACAGTAGACTGTTGAGAGCAAAAATATCATTAGCTATGTCTATACTGAAACCTAAACTTCAAACCATGTTGAATAGTCAAATATAAATTAAAACACAACAAAATAAGTACAAAGCAAATTATGATAAGTCAGTTGCAATTAAAGAACCTAAATTCAAACACGGTTCTAACGTTTTTAGTCCAAAAAAATAACATGTGGTTTTCAGGGAAAATAATTAAAAAAGCGACAACTCCGAGATCTCATATTGTTAGAAATAACAAGGGAAATATAATCAGGAGAAATATTAAGCATCTAAAAATATTAACCTTGTTCCAGGAAACTTAACGGAGATTGCCAAAAGACCTAAAAGAACTGTAAAGGAGCCATCTGCATTAAATAATTATATTATATACCATGATTGAGTTATAAGAATATAAATAAATAAATTTAAATAATTAATTATTTTGTATTTTGTCATTATGTACCTTTTTTATTTTACCTAAGTATTTAAGATTTTGAGCGGAGCGAGGAAGTTAGTGGTTTTACAATGATGTTTATTCATTTTTTATCCAGTATACAGGATAACATATAGTACCTTATCTTTTAACAAATTGGATCAAGATGGTACTTTAGATAGGGCTGTGTTAACACTTTTTGTAACCTGGGTCCACACTATTTGTGTGCCCCACCAAAAAAAAATTAAACTGTTTTTTAATTGTTTCAATTTATAATTCTTGTTAAAAATTTTAATAAATTTGTGAAAACACGGATAATGATGATACATTATTTTATTAATTGTCAAATTGTATAACAACATAATAAACAAATAATACATCGGCTCCATTGTCCATTATCATAATGGTAATAAACAATTAAATATTGAGAAAAATTGTTTATGAATAATTTATAATAAAATAAAAAATACTCAAACTTTTCTCAGATAAAATTTTTGTAAAGAAAACATCAAGCTGAAAAACTATGCACCGAATAAATAACAGTGATATTAATATTTTTGTTTAAAATTGTAATATTATTCATGTTATTTTATGTGAGTGTTACAACAATATTGTTAAGTCATTTTTAAGGACATTATTGCGGTTAAAATGTATTTTTTGGGGCATTTTTATCATAGTATTTAGGGCATTTAAATCCTGGTCCTAGTTATATAATGTATAAGGATCAGAAGTAAGTGCAAATGGCATTTGAATATTGTATCTTTATACTAAAATACCTTTTAAATAAGTATTCGAAAATATATTTAGTTGTTAATTTTGTTGGTAGGTATTATGTAGGTATATTTTGAAATTAAATGGACCGGCTACAACACTCGTACAATATGTTCTCTTCGTTGTCTAGGAAATACTTACCGTAATGTTTATACTTTGTTTATAATATTATGTTCGTTGACTGTGAACATTTTCGTCAGTATAGTTATGATCTCTTAACAATCATTTTTTTCGTACAAAATTGTATTTATTTTCGTGCCACCTTATAACTATAATAATTCAATAATTAGTGTATATATTTTTTTCTAATACGCGATTTTAAAACAGTCATAGATAAAAAAATTTAGTTTGAAAATAAGTAATAACTAGTACAATGATTAGCAGTATTAAATGTGGAACGACGATTACAACGGATATCATAAATGTGCTTTAAATGATTTTTTAAGAAGACCTACGAGGTAGGTTATCTCTCATATTAATCGAAAAAATGAAAATCAATATGTTAGATTTTCATCCGAGAGATGGATGTATTGGTTTTACAATAATAGTTGTTTTTTTAAATATATATTTTTAGTTTTTATAGTAAAAATATTAAAAATTGATTAATTGGAGACTTAAATTTTGCACCAAAAATGTATATTTGATTTTTCAAGACAAAATCATATTTTCAACATAACTCTTGAGCTATTTATAATATTTAAAAAAATTGATTTATTTTAGTTTTTTCTATTTATATACAATAGTATTTTATTAGTGAAAAAGTTTGAAAATTAACCACCTACAAGGTTCTTATGATTTGTTTATACAACATATAAAAAATATTGAAAATACGTATAATAGTTTTTTAGGTGCCTAAATATAAAATATAAGCATCTTAAGTTAATTTTTTTCGAAATAAGGTATTCAAAAAAAAAACCATTTTTAATAAGTAGGGACTACTATTACGTTGGAACTTGAAGCTTTTTGTCAATATAAGTATACTATTATTATTATTATATTATTATTTGTTTATTTATTTATGTTTGTGTATAAACCCAATGACATAAATTTTATATAATATTTAGATTAGTCTAAGAACATTATTCAAACCATTCTACGGTACGTCGGAATTGACTTGAGTTAGTTGAGTAGATATAATAGCTATTTAAATTGTAAGAAATAATATCATGATTATGATTATTTGGTATTTGTGATTTTTCTAGCATTAGTAAATCTCTTAAAACCCAATTTAAAAAATACAACGACAACAAAAAATATAAACTGATTGTAGTCCCGTAAGCTGGAGCATGCCATCGGGCGCGTCTCCGGGTTGCGGATGGGGAAATGTCCTGCATATATACAGGGTAGCTGCGAAATAAGCCATACCTTCGGGACGGACGAGTAAGCGGTCGTGGACAAGCTCACCACTGGGGAAACGATCGACCCCCGGTGTGCCGGTAGATCACACTGCAGCAGGAAGACAGACAGACGACTCGAGGTTAGCACAGACACCGCAGTAATATACCTACGAATTTTAAATAGTAGCTAGACTAATATGAAAATAATATAGCGTCTGATGCAGTTATAATGATTATGCACGCGTATCTATATCACAGTCTACTTGGTGAAGAATACGCGTAATTGGAAAATATAGCTCGCATAAACTTAGATCTATTACACACGTCGTATTTAATAATTAAATGCATGCACTATATTATGTAAATATAAACATTTTATGTATATAAGTTGGAGAGGGAATGTCTAATAATAGTATAATGATTTTCCCTAAACACGTGCATCGCACCCGGGCCCCGAGGCTTATACATACATTGCAGGGACCCGGCCTGGAGTTATTTCAAAATATATTTGATAATATAAATTTATAATTTGAGTTCTTTCATATACTTAGTCTTTTCAACTTTTTTGCAGTATTTTAGTCTTAGCTAGCATATTATTATTAAATATTATGCATCATAATTATTATATTTTAAAACATATAAGTAGTTATTTTTCTACTTACTATTATATTCTATTTTATAACTTTAATGTTAATCTTTTTTGTATGCTTATAACTATATATTATTTTTTTTTCATACCTACTTATAATATTATCTTAGTTTTTTATATTTTTAACTTATTTAAAATAATTTACCTAAATATGAATCTGATTTTGAAAAAATTCCAAAAACTTGAAACATGCTATTGTTATACCTATCCAAAATCCTGGAAAAACAAATGAACCATAGAAGTGTATAGACCGGTATCTTTACTAAATACAATGTACGAAATATTCAAAAGAATCATTGATACTCGGTTCAGATGGTTTCTCGTAAAAATAAATTATTTTCCTCCTCGACATTATTTTCCTTCTACAAGACATTCAAAACCTTCGAAGCCAAAAAAGTTCTGGGGGTAGTTTCCCTCGATATAGTAAACTTATATAATATTGCCATGTACTAGCATAATAGAAAAATTACACAAAATACTTTTTAATAATGGCAAAATAAAAAAAAATTTCTATCGGACAGAACATTACAAGTAAAAATCAACGGCTTCCTTTCTTGAGTATTCAAACAAGAAAATGGTGTAACTCAAGGCTCCGACATCTAAGTAACGCTTTGTCTCATCGCTATCAATGACCTATGTGAAGTAGTTAAATTCCCCATAAAATCCTCCCTATGTTCCGATGGTTTAAACATATGGTGCCACGGGAATAAGCTCATCATCTCTTAAAATGAAACTAACACCTCTCCTGACTCACTCCAAATCCGCATCCATACAGCCCAGGACTTTAAACTCCTTATAGAAAATCACATCATAAACCAATAGCAACGCATGTGGTCAACCCTCCACACGAAACTCAATTAAGAAAAAAATACAGTCCTTCCATGGTTAACCATATACCACTATACAGAAGACAGGAAGTAATCCTAAATAGATCACGTATCGGCCACGCATTATGGTTAACTCACAGACACCTTATGACTGAGTCTGAACAGGCTTATACAAAACGTGCGAATAAATTCTAACAGTTAAACATAAAATTAGCCACGGTCGAAACTTCAGTAATATTAGAGCCCAACTTGACATCACAGAAAATCTTGATGAAGCAATGAGTCCAGATCCAAGCAACTCACGTCATAATACATACAATATACATCATAATCAACACAATATATTGAATGTATCATAAACCATTGTAACTATTACTACAATATTACTGTATAGTGTCATGAGATAATAATCATTGTTGTTGCGGCTTTAATAAAAAAAAAAAATTAAAAAGTGAATCTATATTTCGGTTTTTTATTGTAAGCTTAGGACTATAACAGTTATAACTTATAACAATTATTAACTGTATATTTTTTATCTTTTTAGTACCTATTATTATCTTAGTTTTTATATTTTAAACTTATTTCAAATAATTACCTAGTCTATAGGACATAGTTATTAATATATTTAATTTTTTTTGCATTTTTCATGCAAATAGCAAATACCTATGAATATAATATAATATAATATTTTGCCCTTTTCATATAGTATTTTATTTACACTTTTAAGACCTACCTATTATCTTTTTCCAAATTATAAATTTATTACATTTTTCGTTCAAAAACATAAATTGTTTTGGTTTTACAATTATTCTTATGACCTTTTTCAAGTTATAAAATATCCATATCATTCTTTTTGCATATTTCATACATATAACCAATAATTAATAACGAATAATCAATAAATTATTTTGTCTTTTTCAAATAACCTATACAATTTTTTCATATTTCATTATTTTTTTGTATTTTGACATGCATACCTAACTGTCACAACAATTATTTTGCTGATTTATAATGTATGTATTATTATATTATAGTATACCTACCTGCTGGTTTTTTACTTTTATTATGTGAATAGGTACCTGTATTTATTGTCGCAATAAACTTTTTGTTCATAGTATTAAATTTATTCATATATATATTATATTGTTTGAACGCATTATTACGTAATATTATGACGTTCAAAGTACATAATATATTTTATATTAACCATGTACAAACTCTACATTAAAGTGTCTGTATAGGTGTATTTACTTAATTTTTATTGTTATTTAAAAAATATACAGTATACTGCACGTGTAAAATATCAGTTACCAAAAACAATGATTATATAAAAAATTTGCTATGTTACGCACTTGTAAGGCAAAGACAACAAATGTCCTTGCATTGTCTTTGCACAAATAAGCCTCTTAAGACGTCCTAATAACGTCTTTATAACTTTTGTTATCTACTGATTTTTATGGTTGCCATTATCGTCGAACAAGTATTGAAAACGTTATACATTCTACTCGTGTAGTCGTGGAGCGTACTATAACCGGTTACGTTTTTTATTGAAAGTGTTGTGGTTATTATTTTTTGTGTCCTAACTTGTACCTTACTTTTTTTTTAAATTTCAATGTTTTTAACATATATTTAGCGTTATTTGAGGTAATATTATAGCACATATTTATACAATTTTTAAGTGTCCAATATTGGCCCATTAGGTTAAAACCTTCACACATGACTGATACTAGCTAGATTTATTGGCATGTATATTATAGTAGCATATTATATTATTAACAATTATTAAAACTTATTTAATAAGTAATAACGACGGAACAAAATTAAATTAATTTTAAATTTCAGCGTTCTAAGAATAGACCATACCTATTAAGGGTGTAACGTCTTATTTACGTACAATAATTTGCCATGTTATGCGTTAGCAAGGGTTGTAGGACACTTTGTACGGTCACCTTGAAAAAATTAACACCACGGACAGTTTGTACTATTTTAGGAAGTAACCACAGTCAATAATCATACAGAGATTTGATTCATTACTATTTACATGTACAAGAATGTAAAATTATTGCAATGCAGTTTACTATAGTATTAACTATAAGAGGGGTGGGGGGGCAGAGCAAAATATTAATATGATGACGTATTGTAAATGTGTTGAACATCAACCGCATTCGAATACTGTTAATCCACCCGATTATAATGCACCATTTACCGTATACGCTAGTGGCTAGTCGGATGTACTGTCCGGTGGCGACGCTCTGTCATTATTGAGAACTGTGCACACTGCACGCAGAGAACAAGACGAACTCAGAACTACGTATCCATTGCACAGATCATCTGGGACAGCGATGCCATGCGTCACTGCGCGTGTAAACGTAAAAGAAAATTCAGTTCCGGCTGATGGTCAGGACGTATCACAATCGATCGAGCCAGATCCGGTCAACAACTATTATATTATAGTCGATATACTGAAGCTGCCGGTCACATAATATTATGATACTGTCGAAAAATCTTCAGCTTCCGTAATGAAATATTAATAAATAAATAGCTTATAATATTATGTTATATTATAATCAGCGTGTAAATATCTTGATACCTATAACTTTAATAATATTACACATTCGTGTTTGAATCTATGTTTGTACTTGTATTTATACTAGTTTAGCCGTACTGGCCCGTACTGGTCCATCGGGACACCGGGAATTTTCCCGTTGTACCCCATGATCAATTGATGAATTAGCGTCCAGATAATTTGAAAAAAAATATCGAAGGCTTTAAAAAACTTAAAAATTAGATAATATTATAATGTGTTTATTTTTGTGTTAAAAATACAGTTTAATCTATTTTTAAGCAAATTATTTAATTTAATATAATATTAGCTAGTTTTTTAAAATGTTGTACTTACTCTTGGAGAACAACTATAGTTGATCAGTGTTTTGAAGGTGGTGATCAGTTAATCTTGAACAGTATTTATTCTTTAAAAACGCCATTTTGGATAACGGAGTTTCACATATATGTGTAGAACCAAAATACATCCAAATACAACATAAAAAGCGATAAGGGTGGTCCAGAAAAAATAAAAATAATATTAGTGTATTATATATTGGTTGCTATTGGTTAATCGGGCTTTTTTGTTGATTTGTATCATTATTTTTTGTCAATCTTATATATATAAAAATTTCGTGTCACATATTTGTCAGGGATAAACTCCGAAACTACTGGACCGATCTCGATGAAATTTTTACATTGTGTGTACCTATTTTGGTCCAACTTTAAAGATAGGCTAATTTAAAAAGGGAGATGAACCACCCCCGGGAGGTGCTCAAACGGGAATTTTGAGATTTCAGATGGCAATTTTTGTTTACAAATGGTTGCCATGGGGTTTTAAGCTATAATAAAAATAATAATAATTAAAAATAAATAAATATTTGCTTTACTTTTTAAATATAACTTATAATATTAAAAATGTGAAATGTAAAAAACCCGGCCACAGGTTAAACTCAGGAACTACTTACCAGATTCTTGAATTTTTATTTTTACGTGAGTATTTCACAGAGAAGGTTTATATGAAAGAAAATTTTAGGAAAATTTACCAGTGTATATTATATTGGTTGCTATTAGTTAATCGAGCATGTTTTTTGATTTGTATTATAATCTTTTGTCAATATACATATATATAATACAAGAAGATCTGTTAAGTAGTTCCAGAGTTTAGTCTATATAGTTATAGTCTGTGTATTTATATAGTTAGATATGTATATAAATTAATGTTTGTGGGTAGATTAGACCTCTGGGAAGAAGATAAGTTAATTTACAAAGGGTTAAATTTGTTTTTTTTTCTTCATAACAGCACGGGTTCCAACGGTAGATTGCCTACCTGTTAATGTACTGCTGCGAACCAGAATTTTTATTCCGGCAACGGAAAAGTTAAGATAAATTTTGAACACCATACACCGAATATTAAATAACGAATTGAACAAAGTTTGGGTCATATAGAGTTGATACATTTAACGGGCAACGAAGTGCACGGGAAGAAGATAGACTACTTTAAAAAGGGTTAAATTTGGTTTTTTTTTTATTTATTGGATTTTAGTACGGTTAGGTCAGGTTAGGATTTGTATAAATTGATTATATTAATCCTCCGTAAGTGGAATTAAGTAAAAACGACAAACTTGGTATAACTTTGAAACTTTAGAGTTAAATCATACACTTACCTACGTACAAATAGCACGGGGTCAGTGATCTACCGCTGGTAGATTGCCTACCTGACAATATGCTGCGAAATAGAATTTTTATTCTGGGCAACAGAAAAATTAAGATAAATCATGGTTGAAATATACAGGTTATTGCATATTGACTCGGATTGTTATCATCCGAAACAAAATGACTGCGTAATGGGATAATACAGATATAAATTTTTCTTATAATCAAAAATGCGCTGACAATAGCTAACAAAATCAAAACCCCGTGCATATATACTTGATTATTATTGGCTCCCTTTACACTTCCATTTTTATTTTTATCATCAAATATTTGATTGAGAAGGGGTATATATGCAATAACCTTGTATATTTCAACTATGAGATAAATCTAGAGCATCATACACTGAATATTAAATAACGCATTGAACAAAGTTTGAGTCATATACAGTTTGTACATTTAACGGGTAACGAAGTGCAAAGGATCAGCTAGTATTATAATATAGATTGTCTGAACAAAATTTACCATTAGGAAAATGGTAAGTGTAATAAAAACTACATTATAATATTAAGCTTAAAATGTAACAATAATGTGTTTTTTAAAAAAAGAATTTTTTGTGCGTCTTTAAATTTGAGCATTAATTTACAATACATGATGTTGAGTGTTTGCAGTTAGAATTTTGACAAAATTCGTCAAAATCATGAAATTTCACAAATTATTTTAAGTCTTGAAATATTCTTTTTTTTAAAATACAATTTCTATTTCTTTAATTAATGTTAAATGTTTTTGTCATATTAATAAATATAGTTTTAAATGTTATTTTAATATACTATTGTGTACACAATAAGTATTATTGTCACCATCGATACAATTGACAGCGTGTGCGGATTCGACAGTCAGACTCTTGTGGATCGATGAGCGGATAGGCGCAGAAGGTACTTACTTTTACGTAAAAACAATGTGAGGTTCAGAGAACAATAGTTATAATTATATTATTATTTTAGATTCTGAACCGAGCGATCAATGTATTGATTTTAAAATAATGCGTGTTTGTTTTTTTAATTCCTTTTTTCTGTCTGTTCTCACAATTTAGAGCAGAAAAAATTTCACCACACCGGTAAATATAAAATACTTTCACGTGGCCAAAACCTTCAATATATTATCTTATTGAGATTTAGTACGTAACAAAGAAATTGTTAGTAAATGCTCTTTATGCGTCCCAGTGGATTCCACGCTCACTGCATGTTCAGTGGGGCCACTATTATGTTGAAATAAATAAAACCGTACCCTTTAATGCGAAAAACAAGTAACAACATTTTACTGTGTAAACAGAATAATTTTATTAGATCATAATTTTAATGAAAAATTTTTAAACAATATTTATGTTGAGTGATTTACAATTTTGATAATAATTTAGCCGAAAAAATGAGATACAATACAACTGAAGTTGTATAAAACAATAAATATAATTATTTTAAATAAAAAAAAAAAAAGGCATCGGACAAGACGAGGCGATGTGTGGGGGATACGTGATGGCGGGTGGGTAGTGATGCAGATAATATTGATGGCAACTGGTCACCTCTACACAGTTCTCACGGCCGGTCCTGCAGGGCGGACGAGAGTCGCGGGCGCATTTACTCTAGACGTGAAGACGACCATTCATCATAACTACTGCTGTTGTACTCGTCTTATCATAAGCAGAAATTCGGTGAAATTATATAATATATGCTCATTACACCTATAGGTACCACTGTACTAGAGCCGCTCGCAATTATTTATTTCAACAAGACTATCTAAGAAGTTCACATACTAAACAATTTTACCATAATTAAGTACAAAAAAAATTATGTACCTACCTTATATTTAACATTTTATAAGTATTCTAAACAGAAATTATTAAGCTATTCATTTTTAATTCAGAATTATAACCAACGGCAAATTTAAGGGTTCAAATAAAGTCGGCAAATCCATAAGTGGTGGTGTCTCGTACAAAATGTATAAGTCGCATACTTACCCCCACAGCTTATTAATACGTAATTTTATCGAACCCGGGACGTCACGCGACGCGACGCAGACGATAGTTGATAAACAACCTATGCAGTATTATTACTTATTATTAATACTACATAATTACGATGGTTTCAAGTTATGATAATAAGTTAGTCAAATCTTACGAATTTAATTTAATTTTTATCAAATATTTTTTTATAATTTATTTTTTAGTTCAGTTATTAAATATGAATTTTACAATTATAACAATAGTATTGTATATTTAGCCACTTTAAAATTTTCTGGACCAGGGAGGCTAAGACCTGTACTCAGTGGCGGATCTAGGGGGGGTTCAGGAGGTCACTTGACCCACAGTTAATATTTGCTGATCAAATTTGCCTCTTTTCAGATCTTGGGTAGTTGGACACTTGGACCCTCAAATAAACACACGTACAGTATAAATTATTTTTTTTGTTTTATATCCCTAGTACACAAACACAAGTATAAATTTCTAATCTGTCCTTATATTTGGTACTTCTAAGAATAATTTATTGTATTATTGTTATTTAAAAAAAGGAATAATACTTCATAATATAGTATATTTGTATATATTATGTATAAGTTTCATAGAATATAATTTATATAATTAAACCAAATAAGTTATTAGGTAATAGGGCATGTATCAGCCATGTTATAGTACCTATTTTTCAATTATTTCTATAAATCTAAGGTAAGTAGCAACATAATAGGTAAGTATCTACACTGATAATATAAAAATTTCAAAAATATACTTTGTATTCAAATGCTCTGTTAAAGTATTTTTTAAGTATTCTATATACGTTTTAAAAGTAATTTTAACAGCTTGTCGATTCTACGTTTGCATCTTTTAAGAGGACGTCTCACTGACATGAGTTGTCTCCGTCTTACACACGTACAACATAGCAAATTTTCGATCGCTAGTTTCAATGAGGTGCCGTCAGTTTTGATATTAGAGCGAGTTGAATTATAATCAAACTTTTAGGTAACTTTTAGCATTACCTATCTATGTACTCTTGTTGGTTTTAAATATTAATATTTAAAATGCTCTTAACTCACTTAAAAATTAAAATATCATAAAAAAACTAACGATGGAACACGGATAATTTCAGTTACATCCTCTTAAGTTGGAATGACTCAAATATTACATACATGGTGGAGCTATTCAGTTTAATATAACCTCATTTACATACAGTAAAATTAATTTTATATTCTAGTTTTTCCATCAATGATAGTAGTTATACGTCTCAGTTTGTTTGTAGTTTGTTGTTGACAGTTTAGTCAATATTTATTATTTTCATTAAACAATAATTATACATACTCTATTTAAAATAAGAAACATACTGGCGTGCGGCGGCCACGGGCCAAACCAGTTTCTTTACGTAAAATTGGCTATTCTTATTTTGAATAAAGTATACATATAAGTATGATGTTAACAGTGTGGTAAAACTATTTTTAATTGTATTTATAAACGTTTATTATTTTTATTGAATCTAAACCTGATGATAATTTATTGTCATTTGACATTTGGTATCCAATGGTCATACTCGAATAGGCCCGTGAACTTTGGTTAACTGTATTTATTTTATCATATTTGAAATTGATTGCTGTTTTTACGTGTTTTACTTAAAATTGTTGGTCGAAAATGTGCAATTCCACCGGCGATTGCAGTTGATGCTATCATTTTGTTTAAAAACAAAGTAATTACTACTTCAAAGAATGGTGAACCACGTAAATATTAAAGTATAGTTAATATATAATAAGTTAGCTTGGATAAAAATATTTTAAATTTTTGTACAGTTGTACCTAAAGAATATTTCAATACTTATAATTGTATTTTAGTAGTATTCAGATCATAGGGATATTTGAATGCTTAAAGATAAAAGTCTTATGAAATGTTTTTGAATGCTTATAACTTATAAGAGTATTACAAAATTTTAAACATACTTAATTTTCAGTCTCAAATGTTTAGTTCTTCGTTTTACGATATAACTATGACACTATACAAGTTGGGCCTTTTATAAATTCAAAAATTGTTTTATTTTAGCTAAAATTATCAATTTTGTACAAAAGATTTAAATTTAATATACTATTGTTTTAATTTTCATAACAATATTATTAATACCATAACTTGGCCGGGGAATTTATTTGATAGCATATTATGTTTAATTTTATTGTCTCTAAATACTTTTTCTGGTAAGAAAATGAATTTAATTAGTATTTTGTATGGTTAAAAGTTAAAAATAGATAGACTAGTAGATACCGTTCTGATATAAAAGTTGGTCAAGTGGGTCTCTCTTAAAGATATTTTTAATTTGAATTCAATGATATAATATCATTGTATACGTAAAACGATTCTAAGAGGATCAGTCTATTATTCTATGTATTCTTTCATTTCGGATATAATGATATCCTAAAAAAATATTTTTTACAATAATTCGTATTATTGATTTAATTATTTTTTAAAACAATGCATTGGTCACACTATAATTAATATTTAATTATAATAATAGTTAATATCTATGCAAATTTTAATTGTCATTAACTTTTGAGTTACACGGTGTAACAGTATGATTAGTTTCGATGTTTTTATTAGGCATTAGTTTTAATTAAAAATTAAATGAGTAACTGATAACTGATAAGGAATTTTTATTAAATTAGAGAGGTCATTTCGATTTCTTAATAGTTATCTAACACCACGGGAAAAACCACCAAACAATTTCTAAAAAGATACATAATTATATTGAGAAAATCGAAAAATGGACTCTCTAAAGTACTATCCTGATCCAATTTGCTAAAATATGAGATACTTAAAGTGGAAATCGAAGCTCTCATTTTGGTAGAAATTTTGTTTACAGGATAAAAAAAAAAAAAAAAAGATCATTGTAAAACCATTAGTTTCCTCGCTCCGCTCAGAATCTAAAATTGGAACTTCAAATTATTCTTAGAAGTACCAAATATAAGGACAGACAATTATTATGATTATAATATTATTCCAACGAAAAGAATATTATTATTATTGATGTCAAATTAAAATGGACATATGGTATTTAAATTTTGTTAAAAATACTTTTAAAAAGTATTCAGAATACTTAAAAAATGCTTTAACAGGTATTTTATTACAAGTATTCAAATACTTGTATTCGAATACTTTACAAGACAGAATAGTTATATAAATGTATGTATCCGCATGATTTTTTTGTTTTTCGAGGGAAAGGTAGGTCATGCGAATTTTCAAACGAATGCGAATTCGTGTGAATTACGTGCTAAATATTTGCAGAAGAAAAATTGCGAAAATGTTAATTTGGACCTCTGGGGGGGGGGGGGGCTGGCGAAACGTTTTGCCAGCCCCCCCCCCCCATAATTTTTTTGTTTTTCGAGGGGGAGGAAGGTCGTGCGAATTTTCAAACTAGGCGTGCGAATTCGTGTGAATTACGTGCTAAATCTATATATATAATAATAAGTGTACATTTTGAATAAATTTTATAACTCAAGATCAAACAAACCGATTTCGATAAAAATTTCTGGGCATATTAAGATTGATATGCAGATGATTTCTGTGAAGTTTGTACGCTGTGGGACAAGTGGTTCCGGAGTTACGGAGTCTTAAATGCACACCTGGTGACATGGTCAAAAACAACAATAACATTTATACAATTATTTTTATCTATTTACATATATAACCCATAGCAAACATTAAAAAACAAAAATTTCTATCGTAAATCTAAAAATTCCGGTTTGAGCACCTACCGGGGGTGATCACTTCCCTTTTTAAATTAGCCTATGACACTCACAAAGAATGTGGCTTTGTATTGGTGAAAGAATTTTTGAAATCAGTTCAGTAATATCGGAGTTTATCCCGAACATACAAACAAACGCTATCTGTATATATAAAAAGACTTGTCCTGAGTGATTCATCATCGCTTAGCCGCAGCTGCTGAAGCTATGGATATGATATTTTCAGTAAATGTACTTATTACTAGGTATAGTCACACTAAGAAAGGATTTGTCGAAATTTGCATTTTAAAGAGGTGCTCAAACAGGGATCTTGAGGTTCACGATGGAAACTGGAAATTTTATTTTTATTTATTTTTTAAATAGTTGCCATTAGTTACAGTCTACAGTAGAAATTAGTATTTATTTATTATTGGTTTCAATTGGTTATTTGGGGAGTTACGTGGTTACGTAGTTTTAGTTAATGTAGTTTATGTTTGTTTTAGTTTATGTACGGTTCTTTCTAAACATTGAAGTGTATTAAAATACATTTTTTTACAAATTAATAAAAAAATAATTAATATGGTTGTCGAATTATTGAACATAAATGGCACAATGATGCCCCACACTATCATTTAGAATATTGGCGACGGAGCTTGCCTGTTTAGGGAAATATCTTTTGTGTTATATGACACTCAAGATAAGGCCCAAGAAGTACGTAAAAAGATAGTTACCTATGTGATAAATCATTGGGAATATTATTCAATAATGTCACATGTAGTGATCGAAATAATTATCGTAGTTCTGCTAACTACTTTACTGATATGTTCAAATTTAATACTTATGGAGGTTTATGTGAGCTGGTGGCAGCCGGACAATTATTTTTGGTATTTATTGAGGTTTACCTCAATGGTGAACTTTATGAAAAATTTGGTTCAGAAAGGAACCCCATAAAGAGATTTCGTTTTAGTTCCAAGCAAAACCTATCTAATGGGCATTTTAATATTTATTTACCATATGAAGATGAATTGACTACATCTGTATCTGACGAGTTTGATAACATACACAGCTCTAAGAAGCATACTAAAAAACGACGGAAGAGATTTACAAATAATATCAGAAAAAAACAGCTTATACAATCTGCTACTAAATATCAGCTCAAAAATAAAGAAGTTCATAAAGTAGCAGCAGCCAAGTACAAAAAAAAAAATCAGAAGTAAATAGAGTACAAGTTCATAGGTATGAACAAAATAATCCAGGAGGACGATCAGAAAGGCGAATCCTTCCATGGAAAATAAAAGCTTTTTCCGGCATGAAATATGAATCGGAAATAGCTTATGAGACGGATAAAACTGTATCTTTGGGTACGATGAGACATAAATGCGTATATTGCGATACTCTTAAATTCAAAGAAGAGGCTCCTGGAATGTATTGTAGTGCTGGTAAAGCACAACTTCCGTCTTTTTTACCTCTTCCTGAACCTCTTTACAGTTTGATTATGGGGTTTCAACCCCGACCCCAAAATTCATGGACCGTATTAGAAAATACAATAAATGCTTCCAAATGACATCTTTTGGAGCAAAACAAATTTTCGAAGATGGATTTATGCCCACATTTAAAGTGAAAGGTCAGGTGTATTATTTAATTGGTAGTTTACAAGCTTTGCCTCAACAAAACCCTCAATTTCTACAGATTTATTTCGTTGGAGATGATGAGAGAAAAACACGCTTAAGATGTAGCCACTTCACTGATGTAAAGCAAAGCCTGGTAAAATAATTACAAGGGATGTTGTACCATAATAACCCATATATAAAGGACTTGAAAACCACACTCGAAAGAGTGCCTCAAAATGGTAAAAACTTTGAAATTATAATATACGCTGATAGAAAACCTGATAAATTCTCACAGAGGACGTTATAATGCACCAACAACAAATGAAATATCAATGGTCATAGTTGGACAATAGTCCGAAAAACGAGATATTGTGTTACAAAGTCATGATAACAAATTGCAACGGATTGGTGAATTGCACCGTTCATACGATACACTTCAGTACCCGTTACTTTTCTGTCATGGGGAGGATGGTTATTTCATTAATATCTCTCAGCTTGATCCAAAAACTAAATTACCACTTCAAAAAACAGTTTCTGCATCGGAATTTTATTCTTACCATATCATGATTAGACAAACGGAAATCAACCATTTACTGTACTTTTGATCACTTTTTTTATCAATATTTAGTTGATATGTACGCTAAAATTGAAACAGAAGGCTTACATTTTATTAAAAACAATCAAATGCAACTCTGAGCTCATAATGACATACATCTCAGAGATGTTATTGGGAGACAAGATACCGATCTTACCCATCTTGGTCAGATGGTAGTGCTTCCGTCATCTTTTACTGGCTCACCACGGTATATGCATGAAAAATCTCAGGACGCCATGATATACGTTTGTCATTACAGTCGTCCTGATTTGTTCATAACTTTTACATGTAATCCTCAATGGAAAGAAGTTTCAAATGCATTACTATCTGAACAAAAGTCCTACGATCGTCATGATATTATAGCTAGGATATTTCATTTAAAAGTTAAGACGTTAATGAAATTGTTAACAAAAGGGAATTTGTTTGGGGAAGTGCAATGTTTTATGTATTCGGTTGAATGGCAAAAACGTGGTTTACCACACATACATATTTTGTTATGGCTAAAACAGCGCATTTCTCCAGATAAATTCGAATGTATCATTATTGCGGAAATACCTGATCCTGAAAAAGATTCTCTCCTTTACAGTATTATCAAAGCCAATATGATACACGTGCCTTGCTGTAATTCAAACAATAGATCATCCTGTATGGAGTCAGATAGCTGTAGCAAGAAGTATCCTAGACCTTTCAATCAAGAAATACAGACAAGAGACGACAGGTATCCTAAGTATTTGTGAAGAGCTCCAGAAAATGGTGGTTTTACTGTTGAAATAAATGGTAAGACACTTGATAATCGTTGGGTAGTACCGTATAACCCAGTGATTTCACGTACATTTGGTGCTCATATTAATGTAGAGTACTGTAACTCTATAAAAATCTATAAAATACAATTGTAAATATATTACGAAAGGAAGTGATCAAGCAGCATTTGGTTTTGAAAATGATAATGATGAAGTCAAGCTTTATGAAAGTGGTCAATATATCATCAGCTCTGAGGCTAAATGGATAATTCTGGCTTTTCGTATCTACGAGAGATTTCCAACTGTCTTCCATCTTTTTCTGCATTTAGAAAATGGCCAGCGTGTTTATTTCAACCCTAATGACTCCAGTCGTTTAACAGACATGATTAACAATCCACCAAAAACTACTCTTTTAGCCTTTTTTGATTTATGTAAAACAGACGATTTTGCAAAAACACTTATTTATGTTGATGTTCCCTCTTACTATGTATGGAAAAATAATAGATTTGAGAAAAGAAAACGTGTAATTAACGTAAATGGTTGGCCAGGAATAAAAAGAGATCAAGGTCTGGGTGGAGTATATCACATATACCCTAACAATACCGAGTGTTACTATATTCGCCTTTTACTTCATGAAATCCGAGGTCCTACATCTTTTTTAAAATTGAAAACTGTTAATGGCACAATTCAACCTACTTATCAGATAGCGTCTAAGGCTCTAGGCTTACTAGAAGACAAAAGGCTCTGGGATACAGCTATGGAAGAAGCTGTGCTTTATGGTTCTCCATTTAAGTTACGGGAACTTTTTGCAATTATGTTGATATTTTGTCAATTGTCAGATGCTTTAAGTCTTTGGGAAATATACAAGGACAGTCTTTCAGAAGATATACCAAATCGAGTGGAGTTGGATATACAACACGAAAATGTGAATTCAATTATTAATTAAGTATACAATAAATGCTTAGTTACTCTTGAAGATACAGTTCTATCTCTGGGAGGGAAATGTTTGCAACATTATGGTTTACCTCAACCATCAAGATGTGAAGCAGTCCGAAATTATTATATTATAATTTATGTTAAATTAAATTAATGTTATTATAACACATTTTATTATTATTATTATCACTATAATTTATTATATAACAAAATTGAAACTATTGCGTTCATTTTACAACGATCGATTTTAGGGATTTTCATTTCGACTTAAATATAATAGATGATAACGGAAGACCTTGACACGTGTATCATTGTACCTACTCATACAGTCAATAAATTAGCCCAAAGGTACCTATATCCTATCTTAATGATGTGATAAAAGTTGTTCCTATACGGCTATACGTAACACTGTGTTGAACGTAAAACGAAGTTTACGAGAAGGAACAGGTTTTATAATAGACCAATGATATAGATTGATAATGATATCCAGATCTATTGAAAATAATAATGATACCTACGATCAGTATTCTTTTTACAATCGTGGCGAATAGTGTTTTATATTGAATATGTCAACTTAAAGAACGGTTTTACGAACTTTTAAATAGTATTGTGGGATCGAAAAATGATAAAAACACTTTATACATAAAGAGTGAAAAATATGATATATTATTGAATGAAGTCAAAGAATCAAAATCTGTCAATGTTAAAAAATCTATTGACTATCGGCGACTTAAACGGTTCGATATCGTTAAAATTGGCGCAGAAGAAAAACTGATTGCTCCGATGAATAGTGACTCCGAAGAAATGCGTTACTATGTTCACTATAATGAGTTATATGACTTTATTCATGAAGCACATATTGCAACAGGTCATGGAGGTAGAAATCGTATTGAGTATGGTGTTAACAGTAAATACAAAAATATTAACATTGAGGTTATAAATATTTATTTAAAATTATGTGAGCCATGTCAAAAAAAAACATAGTATGCCCAAAATAGGTTTAACTGTTAAACCTATTGTACACACTGAAATGAATTCACGCTGCCAGGTAGACTTAATTGATATGCAGTCAAACCCGGATGACAATTACAAATTTATATTAATGTATCAAGACCATTTGACTAAATTTGTGATTTTACGACCACTCAAATTCAAACGGGCTGAAGAAGTTGCATACTGCTTACTCGATATTTTCACTCTTTTCGGTGCACCAAATATACTCCACTCGGACAACGGGAGAGAATTTGTAAATGCTGTTATTACAAATCTATGTAGTATGTGGCCTGAAATGAAAATAGTTCATTTTTAGGAATTAAACTATCTTCATATGAAGCAATGTTTGGTATTAAAATGAAAATAGGATTAGCTAATTCAATTATTCCAAAAAATGTATTGCCAGGACTGCAGACAGAAGAGGATTTAGAGGCAGCGCTTACAGAACCAAATGAAAATAAAATTAAAGTTTGTGAGATAAATGAAAAAGTTGAAATAAACAAGATGATGAAACATTACCAAATTAAAATGAAAATGTAGAAATAAGGGACGTAGAAAATTTAATACCGGTGCGGACACAAAAAATTAATCAACATCAAGAAGAATCACATATTGGACTTTAAAAACAAACCAGAAAAATGAAGGAAATGTCAAACAAGCAAATGCCAACTGTATTAATTGGACAAACTGTCAAGGTTAAAATTCCGGAAGTCGATCGAAGTAAAGTTGATGCCCGCACATTACTGGCTGTGGTGTTAAAAGTTGTGGATGGGAGAATTTTATCCCTGGGTACAAAAGCAGGAACACTATCTCAACTTTTCACTCGGAATCAGTTCACCTTATGCGAAGAAAATTTTTTAAAATCGGCAATAATTCCAGAGAATGAAATGGTATTCGTCAAGCAGTATCACAACTGTCTTTGACTGGCGGACAAGGGTTAATAAGGTGCGACTGTTTGAAGAAATGTATACAAACGATGTCGATGAGTGTGATCCAAAAATGTATTGTGAATTCAACACAGCAGCCAAGCCTGCACAAAAACAATTGTATTGTTGTAATAAAATAAATAATAGTTTAACTCTTGTAATAATAATAATATAATAAAAATAAATGTGTTATAATAACATTAATTTAATTTAACATAATAAATTATAATAATAATTTCGGACTACATATTATGCTAATTAACATTCAGCATAAAAAATATCACACAATTGGTAAATATTTTCGGATTTTTACTAACACTGATTGTTTATCCTAAGATTTACCAAATCTCGTTTGTAAAAGTCCAAACTACAAAAATCATTCGGGGTTTGACTAAACTATTTTGTGTATCCTAGGTTTTACCGAAATTAACCTAACCGAATTTCGGAAATTTACCGTCAGCAGTCGGCGAAACCTAGGATTTACCGGTAAATCCTAGGTTTTACCGCTATTCGTACTTTTACCGTAACAAATAGATAATAAGATGTGAAATTCAATGTGAAAAAAAATGGAGGAACCGATTTCCAAAATTTGAACATGGTAAAAGTTAAAAATGAAGATGAATATTTACAAAACATAGTAAAATCGGTGAACGGACATAAACGAATTTCATCTGCACCGATGAACGTTAAATCAAGGCGTTCGCATTCCATAATAATAATTTATTCAGACAAGGAAAACGCGTCAAATGTAAACAGTTTGAGTTTTGTCGACTTGGCAGGGTAAGTAGCTATATTTTTTAATTTCTAACCTTTGGATTTCGTCTGCCATGGTAGGCAGCACCATATCATGGTGAATTGCGTTATTTTTTTGAACCGGTAGGCTGCAATGATGGTCCAAAGGACCTATGCTTTTGGGGTATATGTGTCAGTGGATGTTGTCTCACTACAAAAATGTTTTAATTGCTTTTTTTTCAATATTATAACATTTTAAGGAATTTATCAAAAATGTAGGAAAGCAAATATTTCGAAAAGACGATTTAAATAGAAAAATATTATGAATTTCTAACTCAAAATAATTGCAAATTTTTCGATTTTTGTGAATTTTACGTATTTGTGAATATTTGAACTTAAAATATTATGAAAAAAATTGTGACTGGATTTTTCATATGTCATTGAAACAATATATTAATTAAATAATAGCCTTATATTTATGTTTTCGAGCTTTTTACCCAAAAAATACAATTTATGATATTTATAGAATAAAAAAATTTAAAAAAATGGAAACTGAAAATGTCCGTCAGTATTTTACTGTCCTAAAATGTGATGACAAACAAAAAAGAAAATAGCTCAAAAAGTGTCAAAATAATTTGAACATATTTAGGATTATTATTCGTTTTTGAATTACAACGTATCAAAAATTGATTTTCTCTTATAATCTCCTTGGCGTACATTACGTATACACGTTTTATTATATAAGATATTATATTATATTATATTATTTTTAGATATTATATTTTATTATATTAGAATGTAATCGCCGTAATCACCTTGGTGATCGGGTCAAGATTGATGGCACTAATTGTTACAAACAAACTTTAACTTTACTCATTCGTTAGAATCCGGCGACTTTTGTGTTACCGTCTCGACCGTTTTTTTAATCGAGACTGCATTTTAACTCAAATTATTATGGAGTTCAAAGTAACTGAACTCGAGAATCCTATTTATTTATTTAAACGATATAAGTACAATTAGGTTAGGTTAGGATCTTGTATTAATTGATTGTATTAATCTAATGTACAAACCAAACGTGGTCTACTCGCATAATAATAAGCGAATATCACGACGGTCAGGATGACTATAAATATTAAAATATAATTACACTTAAAAGACATTGCTTCCACAGCGTGTTTCACACTTAAACCTAACAATAATTGAACAATCATATTTTTTTCTTGGCAATACCGGGTAATTCAGCGAGTAGTTAATAAAAGATAATTTTTAAAAAGTATTTGTAAAATTCTAATATTGGTAGCACAGTTGTACTTGCATAAAATATATTTAAAATGCATTACTAGAATATGTATCCTACAGTAAAAAAATGCATTTTACGAATACTATACATTTTCAAATAAAAACATGTGTAGTCCGTATATAACTCTATTTAATCATTTTTACTTAATTTTTCTTATGTTAAATATTTTAATATACACTAATGAGTATTGTGTAAGGGGTTGGGTTTTTTACGACGCCATAACCTACATACAACCTGAGGGGAACACTCACCACGTGTGGCTCTAAGGCCAATTCGTTAGAACTTGTAGATTGTTAAATACACGCATGAGTTAATTGAAAACTCAAGATTTATTTAAAAGGGGAAAAAAGGTAGCATTAGCTAATAAAATAAAATAATAAGAGTTAGATTAGAGCAGTCGTGTGGCTTATATTTTACATAAGATAAATAATTTAAGTATTAATTTATAATTTAAACAATTTTGTAGTGGTATTATAAGGAAATTTTTATGTGACAACAATATAA
Organism: Sitobion miscanthi; assembly: GCA_008086715.1. Lineage (NCBI taxonomy): Eukaryota > Metazoa > Arthropoda > Insecta > Hemiptera > Aphididae > Sitobion > Sitobion miscanthi. Next base: position 29,347,361 of record CM017805.1, on the reverse strand, counting down.
TAATTTAGTTTCATACAATAAATAATAAAGTTTTTTTGTGGTTTTAAATAATATAGTAATTTAACGTGCACAACGGTGAATAATAAGATATGTTGTGGTGAGTTTGTGACACATGGCAATGCATAGAATATAATAAGTTGTTTAACAATTTTAGTATCACAAAGTGAATAAAATAAGTTTTATGTTTGGAACATGACAGGTATGGTTAAATATTTAATATACCTAATGAGTATTGTGTAAGGGTTTGGGTTTTTTACGACGCCATAACCTACATACAACCTGAGGGGAACACTCACCACGTGTGGCTCTAAGGCCAATTCGTTAGAACTTGTAGATTGTTAATACACGCATGAGTTAATTGAAAACTCAAGATTTATTTAAAAGGGGAAAAAAGGTAGCATTAGCTAATAAAATAAAATAATAAGAGTTAGATTAGAGCAGTCGTCGTGTGGCTTATATTTTACATAAGATAAATAATTTAAGTATTAATTTATAATTTAAACAATTTTGTAGTGGTATTATAAGGCAATTTTATGTGACAACAATATAATATTTAGTTTCATACAATAAATAATAAAGTATTTTTGTGGTTTTAAATATAGTAATTTAACGTGCACAACGGTGAATAATAAGATATTTGTGGTGAGTTTGTGACACATGGCAATGCATAGAATATAATAAGTTGTTTAACAATTTTTAGTATCACAAAGTGAATAAAATAAGTTTTATGTTTGGAACATGACAGGTATGGGGAGTTTGTGGAAAAATAATAAGGAACCCGTCGCAAGACATAATTATATATACACCCTGTACAATGGTGATGTTGATAATAAATAAAATAGGCTATCGGCATGACGCAACGAGACGTTTACATAAACGTTGATTATAACAATAATAATACTATTATTATATAGCTGGAGCACGTAGCCAAAATACGCACTTGTCATCACGATAATTTATAAATACATCTCGACCGGGTTGTGACGATTAAAGTAATAGTAATATTATAGCTGGAACACGTAGCCGAATATACGTACTTGTCAATCGATGAATACGCCTCGTTGTAATGTCAATACACAAACAATATTAATAATGTAGTTATTTAGGAAAATAATAATTATGATGGCTGGTTCAAAACCTCGGCTGCGGGTGGATATTTTCTTCGGGCAAGTCACGGTGTCCGGAGAGAAGTGCCGCCATCCCACACCGGGGCATGGCAGATACCTACGGGTGTCCACTAAAAAATCTGCCAAACGAATAAACATACGCGTTTAAACCTACAGTACCCTCCCCACAGTTAAAAAACCACTAAATGGCCTAAGTTGCCGTGGATTAATAAATAAAAAATAAAATAAATTATTGTACTTAACAGTTACTGAATATTATTTTGTACACTCAAAATTATTATGTGTTCTACCAGATTGTCTGTCACAAATATACCACAAAAATATATGGAATGTGAGGGTCCAATGTCAATTATCGACAATTCAGTAAGCATTATTCATATTATAGTATTATACTTAAATATCTTATATACATAAATTATAATTATGTTAGATATACCTATACAAAAAGGTATATTAAAACTCTTTTTGTATTCTATCCCTTAAAAATTATATTTACGTTAAATTACATTATAATACATTTTATAATGTATTAAGTAGGTACCTATATTTATTGATTCGTTAATTTATCAATGTTATTATATCAAGTTCAATCAAATGACTTGTTGTGTTATTAATTTATTGACTTATTCATATTGTTGTAGGTACGAGCCATAAGGTACTATATTTTTAAGTCTATTTTTGCTCTTTTTAGCTATTATAATATCATAAGTCATAACTGCAAGCGCAGACGATAATGAAGATTTAGACCCCATAATTTTACTCTGTATGTTATAATTATGTAAAGTACGTTACGCGTTCGCAGTGTTCTAAGTTTCGCTGACATCCGAGCTCCACCAATAACGACGACTCGATTCTTGGCACTCGGCTCATCCAGCCTTATTTACGACTTTACGAGCCACTCGTTCTTGACACTGCAGGCGAAAGCTTATGCCACCGGGTTAGTCGATCTCCTGAGGACCATCATCGCGTCGTCAAACCAATTGCAGAAGGGTTCCAGCGCCCTCCATCAGTTACTGACCATTCGACGTCGTCATTGCCAAAAAAATCAAAAAATACACAATTATGACTACGGACACGTTGAGACGTCACTGAAACTGTTACGGAATGTAGATTTGTAATGAAAAATTAATATATAAAAAAAAAAAAATCAAAAAGATACGTGAGCTGTATATCTATCGTGTAATAAACTAGTAAATAAACGCAATATTAATTATTATATTTTAAATGTTTTTTTTTATAAATACTATTAAAACACCAACTAATATCCATGGTTATGACCGTGTAGCGTAGCTAAGTTTTTCTTCGTTGACAATTTTAAAATACTATTTATATAGTGGGTTCTTAATATTATATTATGATTATCCGTTATTATAATTTATATTACGTATCCAAAAATGGCAAAGCAAAATCCATTGGCAACGCACGTTTAGGCACTAAAATGCGTTATCATTAGGGGCGTTATCGTTGTGCATCATTTGTGACAATATCACTCTGCGCGGATTTAGTGTGTGGTGTGTGCCCACAGAGTAATATTACTTTATTTATACCCGGCCTAACCATAGATTAAAGAATAGTATAGATAGGTGATCTGAAATACTCTGCAGATAATCGGGCTCGTAAAACAGCGCTCCCGGGACCATTATTCAGACATAAAACCCGAGAAGGAGCAGCTTAGTAGAGCACAGGTTTTTTTTCTGATGATTGATTTTTAGATTTTCTTATTCATTAGAATGAAATAAAATAATAATTACTTATTAGTTAATAGTTATTACATTTAAATTTTTGTATAGACAGTTAATGCGATGTTTTAATTCTCAAACGATATTGGTGGCGTTCTTCAGTACTTATTATGATTCCAAATAATTGGTACCATACAATTATTGTCTATCATATATGAGTGCGATACACTGGGCCTAACACATCGACTACATAATCACAGTGGCCATATTTAACATGACAGACACACTGCAAAATAAAGTTGTCAGGCCATAGCCTACGCCAATAATAGAACTCGGCGCTACTGCACTGGGGTACCTACAGATAATGGTACAGGAGTACAGGACAGTTACTAGTAGGTATATTACAGAGACATCGATTAGGCTAATAGGCATTTGAATAATTACTAAATAGGTATAATATGATATAGGTTGTATACCAACTATACATGTTCATTATTATTAATAATAAATTAGTAATTTATTTTATTGTTTAGATAATATTCAGCGTGATTTAATCAAGAATGAAGCATCAATAATGCTATAAATGAGCCTGTTTATGATGTATTTCCTGAACAAAAGTCAAGTAGAATGAGAAAATAAATCAGGACAATTGGAAAAAGAAAAAAGGAATCAAGGAAAATATACAATACCAAAAGCAGTGATTGTTATGAGTTCTGTTGTATAGAATATCGTTGTATATGTTAGAATCATAATTATAATTGGCCCCATAAGGCAAATAATCATGTCATAACATTTATCGTGGACCATAATATTAATTGATTTCTTGCTGAATCTCCCGTTGTTCTAGGCATAATAACTCAAATAGAAAGTTTCTATAGTAATACTCAATTATTTTTATTATACAGTGAAAAATGTGATGAAAAAACAAACCTGAATGTAAAAGGTAAAGAAAGAAACATTTAAAAATACATTTTGAAAACTGTTGAAAGTGACGCTTGATGGACTAATGACTTTAGTATTATTATAAATGAATGACAACACGGTAATATGATTATGTATAAGTATAATATATTATAACGTACAACTGGACTATTTAACTGTGACAATACACACACCGTATACGCACTGAACGACGGTGGCTGTGCAAGTAAGTATTACATACTACAAAGGTCCTATATATATGCACCACCGAGGTCGTGTTACATCCGTAAAGAGAGTGAGTCGTATACTCGTATAACAAGTTACTAAAATGTACACACGTGTCAAGGTTGACTACTAGTATTAATTGTATATTTCAACACCCTAAATTAATAATTTCTAATTGTAGTCACTCCAATGGCTGACCGTAGTTTCTTGAATCGTTCCTTTACCAAAGGCTTGGTGAGGATGTCCGCAATCTGGTCCTCTGTTCCAATGTATTGTAGTTGAAATTGTCCATCTTCATATTTCTCCCGTATGAAATGGTATCGCACGTCTATGTGTTTTGTCCTCTTGTGAAACTCCGGATTCTTAACTAAACGTATAGCAATTTGATTATCAATGTATAATACTGGCTGTCTATCACCTGTTGTTGATAAACTTATTATCAAACGTGTGATCCACATGATCCCCTTGACAGCTTCACTGACCGAAATGTATTCAGCCTCTGTCAATGACAATGACACACAATGTTGTCACAATTTTGACAGAAATGCTGTCTTGATATCGAATTGTCGTAATATTAATTTTCCACAACTGTTACTGCGAATATCGCCCTTATTGATTCGTATCTGACATCTGACCACTGACGAAAATGTTTCATGGTAATCTATACCGTATTTCTGTGAACAACCTTTATGACCAATCTGGCCTTAAATTTATCTATATTACCATCATTTTATATTTGGTTTTGAATACCCATGCATTTCGTAATGCAACCTTGCCCTGAGGTAAATTAACTAGTGACCACGTCTTGTTTTCGTGTAATGACGTTATTTCATCGCGCATAGCGTTTTCCCATTCATTTTTATGTGGTCCTGTAATCGCTCGCTTGTTACGATTTAATGGCTGGTCGCAATTGGCGATGAACGACGACACATTATACTTGATCGGCGCTTTTAGTATGTTCTGATCTCGCAATACCATGCAACTCCTGTTGTCGACCATCGTCGATTCGACCTTGACTGGATCGTCCTTGATTTGAGTCGGCGTATCTGTGAATTCTAACTTGTCTACAATTATATTTTCAATTTATTACTTTCGTTTTCGAATATAATGTCTCTAGACACTGAAATCGTATTTGTTTTCGAATAAAACACACGATAACCTTTCGTGTTATTCGAATAGCCAACAAATATTCCTCTTTCACTCTTTGGATCCCACTTCTTACATTTTGTTTGGTATGTGTGTAAAACGACAGTCCAAAACTAGACAGTTGTAAATGTTTAATAAACTGTAATACCGTTATAATATACCTTCGTAACTCCGTACGGTGAATTATATTTAACTGAACTGGTTCCTGTTCAATTAAGCGTGTAAACAGCCGTGTTACAGCTTCTGCCCAATTGAGACAATCCAGATTTTTTCGCACAAATCATTGTCCGCTGACTCTGACTTTACGACTGTATGATTTTCTCGTTCGACTTTTTCCATTCTGCTCTGGCGTATATGCAACTGTAGTCTTGTGTCGTATGCCGTATTTTTGCAAAATACCTGTAATTTCTTTATTAACGAATTCTAACCCGTTTCTCCGTTCTTAATATTTTGACCTTAGAACCTGTTTCTGTTTCTCCACTTCTTATAAATGTTTCCAAAATATTTTTTACTTCATATTTATTTTTAATAAAATATACCGTCCTGTAATGCGAGTGGTCGTCCTGAATAATAAGAAGTATTTTGAACCACCTATGAAGTTTCTTCTGCATTGGTCCACATAAGTCTGCGTGAATTAGATGATTCTCCTTGAAATATTCTGTACTACTCTTTACCAAATATTTACGACTTTGTTTACCCATTATACAACTGCTGCACATGAACTCGTCATCCTTGGCCGAAGACACAATATCGTGTTTCGCCAAACAACTTTTCACGTACTGTATATTCTGGTGTGCTAACCGCTCGTGCCATACAGACAACCTGTTTTCGACTGCTACTGTCGCGTAGCTGTTTCCATTTATTGGTACTTCGACTTTGATCTGCAATTCAAACAACCTTCCGCAACGCTTACCTGCGCATACGGGCTTACCGTTTTTTGTGAACATACAAGTTTTATTAACCGACGTTAATTCTAAACTTTTATCTAACGCCGCTCAGCACGAGAATAAATTAAATTTTAAACCCGGCACGTGCAATACATTTGCCATATAATTTTTTCCAATTACCGTTCACGTATAATATATATTAATATCACCTTTTCCTGTTGCATACAGATTTGTACCATCACCTATCGTGATTTGTTGCATGTTTTCTAATGGTTCATAACATGAAAACCACTCTCGATTCGGGCTCATATGATCTGACGCCCCTGAGTCTAATACCCACACATCTGCTGTAGTATTTTTAATCCTTGACTCGCTTACAAATGCATTTAAATTTGTACTTGTAGTACCGGTTTTTTCACCGTTCATACTACGTAGGTAATTCCTACAATCTCGTTTATAATGACCGATTTTACCACAGTAATAACATTTAACATTACTTTTATTAGTAAATACTTTTTTACCTTTACCATATGCCGTTTCTTCCATCAGATCTGTTTTGAAATTTGGCTGTAAATGCACTAGATTTCTCTTGTTCACCAACTTCACCCTTGATCTGGATCATCCGTGATTCTTCAATCAACAACTGACTAGTTAAATTATTTATTGTTTGTTTCCCTGGGATAGAATCCCTAGCACTGTAAAAATGATTATATTCTTTTGGTAATGTCATTAAGATTTTTTTCATAACCATGTTATCTGTAACTGGTTCACCCGCTACACTCATTTTCCTTCCTAAATTGACCATTTAGATATATGCGTCGACATGTCATCTGTTGGTTCCCTTAAATACCTGAACAATTTTTGTTGAAGCAAATGCATACTTGCCTCAGACTTCTGCTCGTAAATACTCAGCAGTCTTCTACATTTCAAATGCAGTCTCACAGTTAATCAAATATTCTAATGGACCTTCGTCTACTGAGGTAACTATTATTTTTTGACATTTAGCGTCTGCTTTTATCCAGGCATTTGTATGCCTTTGCCAACGTGCTTTGGTATCCTCAGTCATCTCTGTTTCCGACAACTTCTTGATAGGTAGTCCTGGTTTAGTCTGTTCACCTGAAACTATATCACCTATTTCCAAGGCATTAAGTATTACCTTCATCTGGAATTTCCATAACGACCAGTTTTCCGCACATCATTTTGCTATCTTCACCGAGTCTTCCATGACCGATGGATCCCGTTTACTTTACCTGTATTCAAATTTACCAACAAATTTTACCATGGACACTGTTCCGCCGTTTTCCTGAAATCCAGGGTATCTCCGACTGGTTGTAGTTTTCTGCGTTAATACAAATATAAAAATACTTCGATCTCGAATCCACTAGACTATATATCTGGGCAACTGTGTCATGGGTAACTGTGTCCTGAGCCCATAACCTGTTGAAAGTGACGCTTGATGGACTAATGATTTTAGTATTAGTATAAATGAATAACAACACGACAATATGGTTATGTATAAGTATAATATATTATAACGTACAACTGGACTATTTAACTGTGACAATACACATACACCGTATACGCACTGTACGACGGTGGCTGTGCAAGTAAGTATTATATACTACAAAGGTGCTATATATATGCACCACCGAGGTCGTGTTACATCCGTAAAGAGAGTGAGTCGTATACTCGTATAACAAGTTACTAAAATGTACACACATGTCAAGGTTGACTACTAGTATTAATTGTATATTTCAACAAAAACAATTTAATCTTGGTTTCAGAAATCCACATAGTGATACTTGTAGCAAATGTGAAAATGCTGAAGTTTATAGACATGACAGAATTAATCACAACAGTTTACTATCTAGAGAAGGTGGGGTTTTTATCGCAGTCTGCAGTTCGTTCGTTTCTTATCGCATTATAATCCATAATAGTAAAATTGAACTTTTATTTGTTAAAATAACACTTCCTTCCTATACCCTTGTTATCAATTCAGTTTATATATCTAACCGTTCTAATATTGATGTGTAAAATGAATATTTTGATTTTGTTGAAAAAATCTTAGTTAAATTCCCTAATGCTGATTTTGTATTAATGGGTGACTACAATCTACCTTCTTCGAATCTTTGTAATGCTGAGTCATATATAAATGATAAATTGTCGTCTTTAAATTTTTTTCAATGTAACCATATTTGTAATGTAAAAAATGTTATTCTTGATTAGATTATATCTAATTCACTTAATTTAAATTTCATATTGCACAACTGTCCTATTATTCCCGTAGACCTCTATCACACCATCCTCTTAATATTGTATATAGTGTTAAAAATGTTGTAATTTAAAATTTGATAATTTTGTATTTAATTGGAATTCTGGTGATTATTTTTCTATTACATCTTATCTGGGATCTATTAATTGGTCAACCTTTTTTTAATTCTAATTCTTATATTAATGAAAACTTAGATACGTTCTACAATCATATTGATTACGTAATAAAAAATTATATCCCTAAAAGCCGTAGATATAAATTATGTTTCCCAATTTGGTTTATTTGTGAATTAAAAACATTAATTAAAGAAAAAAAAGCACATTCCACTTTTAAGATTTTAAAAACCACCGTTTCATATACATATTTTTCTAATATTCGTAAAAAATGTAATTATTTAAGATACCGCGACTATAAAGTCTTTATCAATAAGACACAACAATCAGTTAAACTGAACCCAAAATCATTTTGGAATTTTTATCGATTGCAGAAATCTATAAATCAATATCCCTCTTCTATGTCATATAACGAGAAGGAGGCTAATACTAGTTCTGATATTAACAATAATCATTCGTTAAATATAGCTTTAATTTGTCGCGTGAGTGGTATAATTTCCATAATGTTATAGCGATAGCGATAATTTAAGTTTCATTTTATTGTTACAACTAGTTATTATTATTATAGCGATAGCCCATGTAGTATTTATCGACTTTCATCGTTAAATTATCAGTGCGTATGTCATATTTTCCAGTGCTAGTCGCGAGTTGTGTTCGTCCATTGACTATTAACATGTACAAAAGTGATAGTTTAGTTTTAGAGTTGGATCAGGGTGGATAAATTTATATTTACAAAAATTATACATAAAATATTAATTAATTTTTTTATATATGAAATATTGAATATAGTAAATAAATAATTAGTATAAATTATAAAATATAAATTACATTCATATAAACATTGATTGATTTGTCATTAATAATTTGGGAGCCGTCCACGTTTTACGAAGACTCAAAGGAGCCGTGGGATGAAAAAGTTTGAATACCTCTGCTTTAGAGCATCTGCTTTAAGTGTAGTGTACCTACAACAGACCCTCATGTTGTAGCAAGGATACCGTTATTGTCAAACTTACCATTTAATCTCTATCATAACACCCCCTTGCCAATAACTATTCCGAACGGGAATATAGCTTTAATAAATCCAGATACACAATATTTAGCAGTAACCTTAGATAACGAATACCATTTTAGTCTTACGGAACCTCAATATTATAAGTGTAAATCACTGTTCTCGTTTGAATTATGTATAGGACTAGAATCCATTTTTCAACGTACTAAGAAAGAAAATTGTGAGGTATCTTTGTACAACAATCCAGACAGTCAGTTAGATACATGTAACCTCAGATATTTGAGTTTGCAAACTACTAAGTATATGGCATAAACTTATCAGGTGATAACAGTAGCCTTTCGTCAAATCCCGTATAAAATAACACATACTGGGGTAGGTAAAATAGACATTCCGGAGTATTGCGTGATCTATACAGACCACTCAATACTCACACCAATCAAGAATATCAAAACAAGAAATCATAAAGATTTCGTACCGGAAGTTCAAGTCTAAACTTACCATTATCCTTAAGAAATTAACAGACTATCATGTACTTCAGAAAATCAGTAATCATACGCTTTATATAATTTTAACAAATTAGCTAGGAGTCTCAAGAGTTAAACAAACTCAAGGTATTGTACAAGGAGACCCAGAAAATATTTTTGGAAGACCAGAACATCATTTGATATTGTTATATATAATTGTCATTACATTAGTTATTTTAAATTTGTTCTTAGTTATTAAGTATCGATGTAGTATACCAAAATTATTTACCTGAAATCGCAGAACCATAATGTACAAGAAATTGCAGTCTCGCACCGCCTAGGTCAGCAGTTTTTTTATTTTTTACATAAAACATAGGAGAAAAATGGTGACTATTTAGCCCCCGTTTCTTGTTTAAGTCGTGGGGTGTTATAAACCCATTTCATTAGTAATATAAGTATTCGTAATATAAGCATTTCTTTGACATATATATGTAACCATGTATCCGCCGTGGGAATGAGCACGGCTGGCGTATATGACATTCCGCTGCATGGGCACTTTTGAGCCACAGCGGGCCCACCCGACTGCGCTCGTCCCCAAGGCGAGTCAGTCGTTGTCATTCCAATAGAGCCTCCACAAATCCGTGTATTTTTGTATAAACATAGTGTTCAAATAAAGTATAGTGGTTAACTACCCCACCGCGTGTTTCATTTATTTAGTTGTGTAGACGTACATAACAATGTAATTATTACCTATGTGTATTAAACCATAACTTATGATAGAGTATAAAGTAGCTGATAATATAAGCTAACGATAAAATACGATGATATACCTAATTATACCCCACGTTTTGATGACTCGTCTTTGGATATAACATTTTTTGATTATTTATTGAATGTATTAAAAATAATACATGTATATTACTGTAATGCCTCATCAAATACAATATTTTCAATTGATTTGCATTCAATCTTGATTCCCCTACGACTTTTACAACGGGAAAATTCAACGTATTTATATTTATTTAAAAATAAATTAAATAATTTTTCTGAAATGTTTATTAGTTTCTCCATCACTGTACATTGTATTTTGTGTATAGGTATGCATCATGTTCAGTTCAGGCTTTTACTTTAAACCATATTTTATATTATAGTATCTACTACATTAAGTATAATAAAGTAATACAGAGTAGGTATATACAAATAAGTAATAACCGCTACAACTCTTCAATCTTAATAAGAATAGTTAATATATTTGAAGAAATATTATGCTTTGTCTTTAATTTTGTAAACGCTATGCTATATACTACATAGATAGGCACTTCTATTGTTACATCGACCAATCCAGTTAATGTAAACAAAAGCGGTTAATTAAGAAGGAACCATTTTTTCAAAAATACATATATGTATTGTTCTATTTTTGCTTACACATAGCGTTAATAATAATTTTTAAAAGACTAATGAAGTATTATACCTATTGGCTATTTGCATATCTAATTAAAAAAATAAGTACACATAATTTCCTGTAGCAGGTCTTTGTTTCATATTATTGAATTATTCTTACAAATTTAATGATTGTTCCTCCATTAGTAACCATGGTGAATGGAAAATTGATACGGTCTATTGTGTTTTAAATAAGATGACTCAATCATAATGATCAAAGACGGTCAATCAGCTTTAGATATTACTAAGAGCCAAACATTTTTATTTGCATTCGTGTTTGGAATTTCAAAGAATATCATTATAATGGCAATGTGGATTGTGACGCATCGGTATGTGACATTATTTATGCTCTCTTTGATCAGCTACTTTCAAATGTCTTACAAGTACGTAAGAGATAATTCTTAAAATTCAAGCTTTCATTACCCATTGTTTAATGTAAAATACCTAAGTACCTGAAATCATGATTTAGGTAATATTATAATGTAAATTATTTTCATAATTCATAAGCATTTATTACAATGTTCTCAGTTCGACTATACTATATAATTTAATTTTTCTATACAAAAAAGTAATCAAATTTAGATATTAAGTATAATAAAATACCCTGAAATTCAAATTTATAAAATAAAATGCCAAAGTTAATGTATGTATTTATATACGCTAAAACATAAGCACATTCACATTAGTTAATGAATTAAAAAAATAATGAAATACAATGAGATAATTATAATGTCAACTTATGTATTGACTTAGAAAAGTTAAAAATAAAATACTATCACATGATGAAAATGCATGACAAGGGACAATATGATATGGTATTTAATCAATATGCGTAGATGGTTCTGGGCGAAGGTATTATCTTTTTGGTGTCCATTTGATAGCACTTCTATCCAATATGTATGTTGGTGGTTTATACTGCTTGGAACTAATCAGCTGCTCAACCATTGTATGCATCACACAAATCACATGTTGGTCTTTCCAGTACTTCACCATATTCATGGATTGCAACGTTGAAATAATGTCCATTTGGGTGATACTAGTAATCGCACTACAGTAAATTATATAACTATTAACTGACCTCCTCTATATAATTGATTGTTAATAAATGTATACCTTAAGTCTTTAAATGATAAAGATCCACAAGCATTTTTCAAAATGTCCAACAGTGTCCATGACCAATAAGACCTGTATGACACTTTACCAAGATCACTCAATGGAGTTTCAGGACCGGCTACAAGTCCTTCCAACTTGCTCAATTCATAACTAAACGCTATTAATAGTTTACCATAGCCATGTTTCTGGAATGGTGGCATTGTTAATATACAAGATATATTGTGGCAATCTGGTGAATCTTTTTCCTAAAATCGAATAAAAGACAATTTTTTATTGTCGCAATTTAGAGTTTTGTTTATGAAAAATTTAATAGGTAGACATACTTTTGAAAAATATCCAACTAAATGTGCACCAAATCTATCAATTTTACACAGGATGTAAAACAAAAATGGCTCAACATCAAAGAAGAGTGTTTTATGATCTATAAATAACTTTGCCAATAGACAAAGATTCTGACAATACAATTTGTGTTGACTGGAATCCACTTCCCAGATTGATAATGAATCTTTATGGTACACTTCAACACCGGGTGGTTGTCTCCATATGCATTGGCTCTAAAATTGTACACATTCGTTATAGAAAAAAAAAATACTAACAGATTTAATTTAATACTGACCATATGGTATTTGAAAGTTTTTTTAGTTTGCTATATTTCAAACAGTATTCACAAATCCAAATTTTAGACTCTTTTTGGTATTCTTCTGGAAATGGGCTAAAATACCATGTGTCAATTTCGTACATTCCCAACTGTACCAAATTGATGTATTTAATTTTGGTTATCGCCTCATGCTCTTTTTCAAATTCAGGTGTGATTGGATCCATTTTTGCATTAGACTAGTTAAAATAAAATATAACGAAATCCATTTAAATGGCTACAGTTAATTCTTTAGTCAATTATTGTATATATAAAAAAAAGTTTTTTTAATACTTTATTGAAATTAAATTTTTTTTAATATGCTATATTTTAAGCAGACCATTACCTATATTTTTATATTTATTATATTTATTTTTGTAAGTAGTCCACTGCAATAATAATCAAACAATAAACTTCTTTCCAAAGATATTAAGAGGATGCAGGGCTCAAATTGTTTTCTCTATCTGACCCATGCGCAACATAGCAAATTCTCATTAGTAAACCTAACTATTATTTGTGCTTGATGCCTTTTTATTTACATATTTCTCACATAGATTATATGACAGAAAAATTGAAATATTGTGCAAAAGAGATTAAGTCCAAACAGATAATATTTTTACTTTGCGCTTGATAATAGATCAATACACTATTCTATTAAATCTAACAAGTATATTAGTTTTGTGAAACGTAAATTAGCTACATTGCATATGGGTCATAGAGAAAAAAACATATTGTGCTGACATCCTTTTATAGTATGGAATTTGATATTATGGCTACCATTAATACAAGATAACATTTAACAATATGTATTTATTCAACACTATGATAAATGATGAAATTAATATTATCTATTCAATAATAAGTTCTCTAATTTAATACTTCAATAACAATTTTTAATAAAGGTAAACATGTTGATTGGGTATTCAAACGCAGTACAAAAGACATAATACAGAATTTTAAACTCACAAATGCATGTGTTATCTAAAATACATCACTGAGTTTGAAATATTTATAACACTACATTAATACTAAAATCTTCTTGGTCTAGAAATTTAATTGGATCATACAGTAATATAGCGAATAATTTTTACCATTGGAACATGATTTATCTCGTTGTGTCTAGGATTTTGGCTCCTTGTGATTCTGCTGTCGGACTGATTTAGAAGATCTTTATTTTTATTCATATCCTTCTGTTCCCATTTTTTTTCAGAAATATCAATTCTTGAATTATTTATCCTAAATCATAATTTAATGTAGGTATTAACTTTTAATTGCTGACTATAAATCGAAATTAAATTATTCTTACCAATCTCTCGGTACCCATTGATCCAATCTTCGGTTGAACCCTTTATAGTGTACATAATACTCCAAAAGATGTGCTGTCTCATTGAACCTAGTATGTAAGACTTCAGCAAGATCTAAAAATTAACAACAAATAAGACATATTTAATTAATTAATCAGTAACATAATATTAAGAAATGTAAAAATGCATTGATATCAAGTTATTTTATTTCATCACAAAGGTATTATAGATCTGGATATAGAATTAAAAATTGGCAAATCTGATTTTACAATTTCTACAACATAGTATTAGTGCAGAAGTGATATTAACAATTAATTTAATAGATACCTATTAAGCTATAAAGCATTGTAATTCCTACTGAAAAACTCACTAACATTATAAATAGGAAAAATTGTAAAATTGAATATGACATCATATATTTATTAGTTTAATTGCTACAATATGAAACTAGGTGAAAAGAAAGAAAAAATATTAAACTTTAATACCTGCAGGTATTTTTATATTAATTAATAATTATAGATAAATTATACTAGAATAAGTGATCTAGCTACCAACCACCTACCTCATATAATATGTATCAAAATATTATAAGTATAAAAACACTTAACAAATTCAACGTTTAAATTGTATATTTATTATATTTTTTCCTGTTTAAAAAAATTGGAACTAGGCTGTGCCTATGGGTATGCCCGTTTAAATAATAAATAAATAAATAAATATTCAAAACTACTTTGTAATAATGCAAAAATATATGGTTTTGATTGAAAATTACAAAAAAAACTAACATGAATTTTTTAAACTTCAATAAGTAATAAGAACTTCTTACTTCTAGGTATGATGTGTTTATTAGTTATAAAGTATATTTGTGACATGTTTTCTTTCATATAGACAAGGAATGTAAAAATATTTATGATTTATATGTAGATAGTTAGTTAAAACTTAATCTTACAGCATTAATTATAATTAATCTTTTTGTAATTTTAAATAATCAAATACATTATTTTTTATAAATAAAATGTTACTGTGCAGTAAATCCACATTAATTTTATAATTTTAGGTAATCTATAAAATTAAATATTTCTAACGCATTCAGTCATTGATACCACAAACTTGAAAAGTTTAAACTAGGTATGCCATCAATGAACATTTAATTTTTTTTATCAAAAAAGTAAAAATTAGGTTGACACTGCAGTATATATTACACTTGGTCTCACCACTACATTTCATAATCTATAAAAACAATGTTCTTAGTTTTGACGTTCATAATTGAATGTAATAAAAATGTTTTTATTTTTAATTAAAAAAAGTTTATTTTATGACATTTTATATTACAACGGTATAATGATTGAGGTTGAGATTACGATGCACTTTGCATTGTTTTCCAAATCTAGCTACGCGATACTCGTTTTATAACATACCTACATTGAATTTTTTGACAATTTTAAATTTTAAGGTCATTTTGTGCATTTAAAGATTTTCGAAGCATTTTAAAGTTTTTCATAAACTTAAATTTTAAATTTTAAATTTTGCACATATTTTTACATAAATTTTATAATAAATATAATATGATCTAAAGTTGAAACCTATAGGTATAGAAAAAAAATAGTTAATTTTCAGACTAATTAAGTAGTTCAAATGATAAGTTCTGTCTATAAAACTTTTATACAATCATTTAAAAGTTCAAAATGTATATCATAATTTTTACCGAATTTATTTTGAAATTTATATCTTTAATATTAAAAATAAAAAGAATTTGTACTACTTAGAATTGTTAGGGCATTTATAAGTTCTTTTAAAACGTTAAAATCATCAATAATAATTATGATAATCAACCCAGAAAAAGTCAAGGGGAGGGACTGCCCCTAATTGCCCACCCCCCCTGCAGACGCCCTTGCTCTCTGTATGAACGAGACGTGCGCGGGAAAACAGCAAAAAGTCGTTTCGGCGGCCGTGGTGCGCGGTACAAAAGTACAGACTACGCTATACGCACGACATGTTTTCGTCAGCGATCGGCGGCGGTGGCAGTGTTACTCGTCCACACCCGCACGAACACGGCGCATACCAGCGACTCGCGCACACGATATAATTCACCTATCGTGAAACGTGCCGGGTCGTTTCGCGGCGGTTGCTGCAGATTACACCGTGTCCTACGCGAATTTGACAAATGCGACAAAAAAAACAAAACCGTTTGTATTTCGTCGCATCGCCGCATCGGTCGCATCATATTGCGACGGAACAACATGATCAGAATAGAAATCGTCGGACTCGCCGGATTTACGTAGGACACGGCGTAACAAAAACGGTTCTTTACGCATCGGTCGGTCGATCGATCGTCTGGATCTATCGAAACTGTTATAATTAGTTATAACCAGCCGGTTGTGTGTACTCACGCCATGAGTCGTCGTTCCGACGGACCAGGTAGTGTTTGCCCACGTTGACGGACGTCGCGCTGTCATGCAGGGCCATGGTAGTTACCAGTCGATGGCTAAAACGATACACCGCGTAAGAGAGAGCAGGCGATTTTATCGCAAAAACAATAACAATATAAACGTTTCGATTTTCGACGCGATGGTTTGACCGTCGACCACGAGGACGCTTTCGAAAGCAGTGAGTATCACTGCTGCATAGATAATAGATAAAAGGTCCATTTGGCCTAGTGCCCCTACCCCGGACCGGCCGCACCGTCTAGGCACCGATACCGATCCCGCGCGTCATACCGTGGCGACGCCATGGACATTAAGATACTAGTATTGGCGCAGCTCGAACGACGATAATCGAGACGTCTAGAAGTGAGAAAATGATAAGTGATAACCAAACACGTCTACCGGATTACCAGTGGTATTTTAATATGGAAGTGCAATACATTTCTTTTTAACCTAGCCTAACCTTAGATTATCACGTTATTTGATAATTAGTGTTGTAATCAAAACCTAATACCAGACTACCAGAAGTGCGTTGCCTAAAAAAATATTATCGTGATTATCTTGATTAAGAATGTAATAACTAATAGTAATATTTATACTATTTATAAGTCGACTAACAATATAACACAGTAGTTAAAACTCAAAAGTGTTAACACAGTGTCTAGCTAAAGTCAATACGTCGTACATAATAAATTAATAACCATGAATATAAGCAGCGTTATTCTATATTTAGCGGCAAAATCGGTTTCGTTATCTGTATGGATAATAATCATTATCAGTGGAGTTAAAACACCTACCTATTTTTTCGGGGTGAAAGAGTTAACCCGGAGTTTATATTTTACTTTTAATTTACTATTATTTGTATTAATTAATTTTTTTATGATCAATTGTAGTGCAAACCCAGTCCAGCTGAGACGACAGTAATACAAGTCAATCCTTGTTTTCAAATAAAATATTGGAATTAAATGATGCTACGAAATTTATAATCTTAATTTAATTAACCATTGTGTTCATTGTGGGCGCAAAGCGCCAGAAATTATATTGTAAAGTAATATTGTTTTATTATATTGTTTTTTCTTATATACTGTTAGTGTGCCCTAATTGCCGCGACCACTATTATTATTATTATTATAGGATAGGAGCATCTGGCCAGCCGTGCTCCGTTTAAATTGTGAGTCTTATTATTTATTATGGGAATTGTTCACAAGGATGTTCAAAATACACATTTAACATTCAATTTTTTAGTTTTTGCACTTCTTTTGGTAATGGTGATAAAGTAGGAAATTGATTTGTAAATATAGTGTCCAATTCAAAAATATACTGGTAAAAATTACAATCTGGGGTCATTAATGATGAAAACATAGATATATAACTGTTTTGATGTTCTTTGAAGTGTGTGAAAAAAATTTCATCGGATAACTTTGTGGTAGATCTGCTATATCCTATGCATGTTTCTCAAGAATACATGTTAAAACACTTCATAATCAAATAACCACATGTAAATGTAAAAGCATTTCTTTCTGGTAATTCTAATGGCCTGTAATGGGTTGCATCAATGGGTGATGGATTAATTTGAATTATTTTCTGCTTGTCAGGAAATATTGTTTTCAAATTGTCTGCTGGTATTTTGCTTAGGGTCAGTACTTGATCTAAATCAACCAAACAATAATCACCTTCATTATATTCAAAATAGTTAAAGAAAATAATTTTTTGAAGGTACGCTGTAGCTGGATAGTTGTGGGGTATATACAGTTACCATTCTGATTACGCATAAATCCAAATAAATTTTCCAAACACTCTTGATTAAATCGCCTTGTCATTAGTTCAATCTCTTCACCATATTCTTTTGATAATGTATCATGTAATCTTATTAAACCGGCTATTGAAATCATCCAACCTATTAGAAATTGAATGTTGTAACTTTTTTTTGTTTTGTCATTGCCTTGTTGACGTATTAAATTTTTGTAGATTGACATTTTTATCAAGAAATTGTTTTGATATTCAGTATTTTCAAAGGGCAACCAAAAACATTTTGATCCCTTAGTTTCTGATTCATTGTTAGATTCAATGTCTGACTCTTGTGGCTTTATTTTTGTTCAAGAATTAAATAATATATCAAATAAGTTATCCATTTCATGTACGAATTCTAGGTTAGGTTCCTCAGCAGCCGTACTTTGAAGTGATCTATTTGCAATGCATGTTGTCATTGGACAGACAACAGTTTTACTGAAAATTTGAGACTCAAATTTCACTTTCATTTCTTGAAATGGACCATGATTGATGTGTTTTTCTGTCAATTTAAGAGATAGGCAATGCGTTAGTTGTGCATCAGAATTATAAAATTATTTTAAATGTTTGCTCTCAATAATTTTGTCTTTAGAAACTAATCTATAACTAAAAAAGTTATTTCTGGTTGATTTTAGTAAGTGAGGAAAGTTAAACTTGTAAATAATTTTTTGAGTTCCAACTTTAAAATAAGGGTTTTCCGGTGTTACACCCACACTGTCAGCAAATGATTTAAAATTAGAACTCATATCGGATATTATCACTCTAACATCAAATGAAATACTCGTCAACTTCAAAATACACTTATAAATTATGTTTTTTTATGAAAAACCAGTGGAAGTTGAACCAACAAAATAGTATCCTATTGGCTGTTTCCATGAATCATGCATACTCCCCGTCATTAAAACCATTACAGATTTAGCAACATCAGTGGCTTTATGTGACTCTACATCATGGAATTAAAATACTAACAATAACTTCATCTTTGGCATAGTTATAGTAGAGTAAAGCTTTTAATGACATGTCATTAACACATAAACGCACAATCTCTACCTTTTTTAGTCATTGATTATGCTTTTAATGAAAGTACTTTAAAAACAAAATCACTGAGTCCAACTCCGATTTCCCAATGTTCTGAGTCCTCTGCAAGGTTTTTATACTTGGTAAACACCATGCTTTTTTAAAAAATCGATAAACCTTTGCACCATAAAAATGAACTTTTAAAGTAAACTGTTTTTTTCTGATGTATACCTTCTACCTTTTGCTTTTGCTGTACACAATCAAGCTTGATTTTTAATAAAATTACACATTGTTTGCTTACAAGCAAAGAATGTGTCGCATATAATGTAGAAGTCTGTTAATGTCACTGGTCCATCTAATGTATCTTTTAGATTTATATTAATAGTTTTGAGGTTTTTACATTCTTTTAAAGCAGATTTCAATTACATTTCCGTATAACATAATCTTTCCTTTAATTTGATTTTTCTAGGAGTGTTTTTGGATAAACCTAATACAGTTTGAGTTTCAGAATCTGTAATAAAATATTTTTGTTGGTTACAATTTTAATTTCAATAACTAGTTTATAGCTAATCCATAGTTTTTGAGCTTAGGTGATATATATAAGTGATATAAGATACCTGAACAAGGTGTTGAATAACTTGATGAAGGCCTTGATGAAATATCTGATGTTGAACAGTTTTTGGAACATACAGGCAATGTTTCTGGTATTCTAGGAAATAATTCAACCTGGCTTAAAAATGAATCTAAAATCAAAAACTTAATTAATCACATGTCTTGAAAATTGAAATATCTTCACAATTACACTTACTGTTTGTTACATTAGGATCAGATATATGTTCAAAAGGCTGAAGAGTAGCACATTTTGGTACTTCAATTAATTAACTGTCCATTTCAACAGAATTGGCCATTTTTGGAGCCGCATTAAATTTTAATCGATTTGTATTAGGTAATAACTAGTAGAATAGAAATGATTAGAGCAGATTCTTTTTTGAGAATGTCTAAATGTATCATTTAAACCAATATTTTTAATTCAAATATTACACCTATTTTTACCCATTTTAACTAGGAATAAAAAACATGATATATGGTATAAAAATTATAACTAGAACAAGTGACATGTTCCCATGCTTGTTGTTCGATTGTTTTTTTCTTCATAATGTGTTTGACACACTGAATTCAAAAGGGTTTTAAGACATCGTCAATACTGAAAGATCAACATAAAAAAGGTGGGTAAGTGGTTGTCGCTCTGCTGTAAAGTAGGTTACAAGTGGGTCACTGTAATGGATGGTGTTAAATCATTCTGAGTGAAAACGGTGAGTCAGCTTATGATATTACTAAGTATATTTGATGATATTATTGTGAATAAAGTAATTTACATATTTACTAATTTACGTGGAACCTTGTCTTAAATTTTCAATCCTTAGCTACAAAAGTTGAATATTTTATAATTTTTTAACTACAAAATAATTATTAAATTTTAAATTTGATAAATTTTGTCAATATTTGAACTTTCAATGCTTATAAAACAAAATTGTGCCTATGCATATTTAATATTTTTAAATCAAAAAACACAGTATTTTTTATTGTTATTTTATTTTCAAAATTGGAGGAAATTACAAAATTAGTAACCAAGAATAATGATTTTGGTTATTTTGTTGTAATTTTATAATAAGTATTAATTCAACTTACTGGCTGGTGGCTACCGTATTAATAATAAGTAATAACAATATTAAAAATATAATATAAAATATCCACACTGACAAAACGTCACGGCTCAGAATCCCTCGTACATGTTGTGAAAACCTAGAATATCTTGTCAAATTGCAAATCAAGGCCCTACTTATTAAAGTTGTCAGTTTGAGTAAAAAATAAACAAATTTTCGTGATCACACAATTTTTTTCTGATAGGTATGTGCGTAAACTTTATGCCATTTTAATAAACATACAATTTAATATATCATAATTGTAATACATTTGTAAAAATAATCCATATATGTATTGTGTTTCAATGCAAAATATTATTTATCAATATGAAAAATAAAAAAACGAAAAACAATTTGTTTATTGTAAACTGTTTTATTTTATTACACAAAGAAAACATGGTAAATCATACAAGCAAGAATTTTTCTATTAAAGGAGCACACATCACCCATTGGGCCCAGCTCATTGTATTTGCCTATCTTATACGTATAAAAGTTCCTCGCTTCACCCAACGATTTACCAATCTACACATTTGATTTTTTTAAATTAGCTTACATATAAATGTGTGATGTTATGTGTTTAAAACGATAAAAGTATCAGAAATTCAATATAACATTTAGTTTTTTAAATAATATAAATCTTTAAAGTGATATTTTTGTTAAAAAAACCTTGGCCATTTAAATATAAAGCAAAAATTCAAATATCTCTTAGAAGATTTTTAATATTTAAAAAACTAAACGTTATATTGAAATTCTGATACTAGTATTGTTTTAAAAACATAAAACCACACATGTATACTTAAATTAAATTTCAAAAATAAAATATTTAAGTTTGTAAATCGTTGTGTGAAGCAATGAACTTTTACACATATAAGATAGGCAATTACGATGAGTCGGGCCCAATGACATCACGCGTATATTTTCAATTGCTCATAATCAGAGCTTATATTATTATATAAAAAAATATATTCTAAAGCATAATTATAAAAAAAATTGTTTTTTGAATCATAAATATTTTCTTTTTCTTTTTCTTTTGATGATTTGAAGCTGTTATACTGAATATATTCCTAGAGTACTGAATCCATACTAAATCCATTCCTCTAGCTATAATTTTCTAGCAATACGATGGAAACACTAATTAAACATAATATAAACGCAACTTTTATTTTAAACTACTGTCTACTTAAACACAAGTTATTCATTATATAAGACAAAGTAATAAATGATTGCAATACTTACAAGACATGTAATTTTTCAGGTCATCGTCTTCTTTTTCAATCTAAAATCACAAATATAATCAATTCTAGTTTATCAAAATAATCACAAAAAAACTTACAGCTTCATCTTTGGTTCTAGATCTACCAACATCATATAATTGTACAATTGACTCATCAATATTGGCAGGCATTCCTTGATTCTCAACAATAGCTATTTGTGTATCAGAACTATTGCAAGCCATATGATTTATGAATTTTTTAACATCAACAGTGGCTAAGAACATAAAACAATTCGTAAAAAAAAATAATTATTATATTTTAAAACGGTTTATAACTACAAAATATTTAACACTATGTTCGTCATATCTACCTATATTTGAGTAGTCATTGTAGTTTATATATAACTATAGGACTTTATGCCATTTTAATAAACATACAATTTAATATATCATAATTAAAATACATTCGTAAAACATTATTAATCAATATGAGAAAAAAAAACGAAAAACAATTTATTTATTGTAAACTGTTTTATTTTATTACACAAAGAAAACATGGTAAATCATACAAGCAAGAATTGTTCTATTAAAGGAGCACACATCACCCATTGGGCCCAGCTCATTGTATTTGCCTATCTTATACGTATAAAAGTTCCTCGCTTCGCCCAATGATATACCAATCTACACATTTTATTTTTTTAAATTAGCTTACTTTTATAGCTCTTGCTGTCCAAACTTTAGTGTCTTGTACGTAATTAACTATATCTTTAGAGGACTGATTTAAATCTAGTGATATATCATAATTTGTTGATGCTTCTACTGAAATAATTTAAGTTTACATTCGTCAAAATATATCAAGAATATATATATATATAACCTAACCTAACCTATATTTATATTATATATATATTTATGAACTGAGTAGGTCAAAGTATCATATAGTTAACTTTAAATGCATATTTATTTATTTATTTATTATAATTAACTTATGCCTAATTGAGCAATTTAAAAAATAAAAAATGTCAGGCTTTACACTGAATATTACTTTAATAAATGAAATATTTTGTCTGGTTATTTTAAAAACTAATTGAAAATCAATATAATTTAATATCACTTTGGGGTAATATGAAGAGGATAGTGGTAAAAATATTTAAATATACAATTTACTTCAAAGACTCAAAATATTTGCGCCGCCACTGTTTTTAAGACATATACAATTATAGTGGATACATTTAGTGTAAAACAAAATATAGAATAGAGTTATAGAATAAATAAAATTGATAAGTACTTGATATGGTGGATTCTGATTTATCATTTTTTATGGGTTTGAATATTTTTTTAAATGAATTCATATTCCATTTTCCTAAAATAGGAAATTAAATTCATGTCATACACTGATCGACAGTTTTTTTTATTGTAATAATTGCATTATACGTTTTTACCATTCAGGAATCTCAATACCAACGACTTCATTTTCCTTTAGTTCTACATGATCATCCATTAATAGAGATGCAATATTTGCAGTTAATAAATCATCACCCAAATCTAATAATAATGATAATTAAATAACCTAACTTACGCAAGTTGAATGATGTACAAACTGTATCAATGTTTAAATATTTAACATAAATACATTCATCGTATTTGATACGAATTTCTATATCATCCATATCCATTGTAAGAGAAAACTAAAAACTACTAAACTACTGCCTACAATACGTGACTGAAGACAGTAGAATTGTAGATGATGGATTTTAATTTACACAAAACCAAATAACAAAAATAGATACAGAATAAACAAAGGAAAAAATAATTTTATATCAGAATTATCAGCCATTCAAATTTGGCGCGTAAATTCATATCAAATCCATCGGGTTTCATTTCAGTCCATCCGTAAAATAGCAGATTGCTGATAAGTCAATCAGCTTGATTACCTCCCCTCCAACGGACTGGTCATCTGCTGAAATTAGAAACAGTCAAATCCAGCGGCTGACCAATCTGATGAATTTAGGAACACACGGAATTCTATGATCATATTCATAACAATTGATATGAACTATGTACGCACTTCTATCGTTCCATGCCTCCATACTATTTAATCCATGTAATATTTTGACCGTTGGATATTTAGTCCTTATCACGATAAAAATTGATAAGATCCATAGCCCCCAAAACCTTTGAAAAAAGTGGCGTCATCGGTTCGCTTGTCTGTGTATAATAGTTATCAATCTGGTTTATTATCTATATCTGTTTCAGAGCAGAGTTCTTGGTCTTAAAATTATTCTTTTTAATACTTTTCGCTGTTGGCGTCCATTGTGATTTACGGAATTAGTGCATTGCTCCTCAGTCCTTTCTGTGAGTACAAGTGTTTTTTTTTCATCAAAATCTATATGACCACACGTATTACACGCATTATAGTTGTATAATAGGTACATCGATGTTATAATAAAAACTGCAAACAATTAAACTCTATAGCAGTACCTACCTAAGTACTGTTTGCGGTGTTCATAAAGATCACACTGCATACAAGGTGAGCCGTGTGTCGCCATTGAAATCTGACTCGTTGGACAAAGTATACAATTTTTTTTTACATCGAGAATGAAAATTCAAGAAAACGCTGTGCCACTTCCCAAGTAAATTTAAACACACAGTAATTCTATGTTATTGTTAAGAGAACGTTACACCAATGTTTGTTGTCTTTGTCTTTTCACAGTAATGTAGTCCTAAAAAAGGATTTTGTGACTGTTTAAAGTTTTAAATCATATAAGTAGGTATTTCCAGCTGTTAATTTTAATACACACATTTATTTAAAATTTCAAATACCTCTATTCAACTAGGTACTATGTTATTTGTTAGCTTAAAATAAAGGTATAAGTTAAGTTACTTTTATTTTCTAGTTACAAGTTAAATTAAATGAGAAAAGTAACTTTTAACTTTAAACTTAACTTAAATTTTCTGTATTAACTTAACGTTAAGAGTTAAAAAAAGTAGTTAACTAGCCCAACCTGGCCTATTTTGTATTAAGATAGCCTACAAAATTATAAACTTGGTTTTAGTCAATGCCTACATTTTTGTTCAAATTAATGTGGTACTAAGGTACTCACCTATTTTTGAGTTCTTTCAAATACTTATTAAAACTGAAAATAAAATATTTTATAAATTATAAAATATCTATTAATTTGATCAAAATATTTTTGTTATTTGTCCTAAAATAGTGAGCATCCCTTGCTTGTACTGAGCTAGGTACTTTAAATATTATATTCATTATAATTATTAAAAAGGGCTACTACAATTGTATGACTAGAGTGCGGATTTGTATGTATTAAAAATTCAAAAATATGTATATATATATATATATATATATATTTAATTTTATCCAAATATGTAACTAAAAAAACAATATATTTAAAAAAAAAATGTTTTTATTCTTGACAAAAAAATAAAAATGAGTATATTAAATAAGTACGTAAATATAAATTATACAACACTACATTATATTATTATTTTATTGTTATTAATTAGAAATACAAATTAAATTAAAAATTAAAAATTACAAGTATTCATTCATTGGAATCTACTTCGTCGTTAACAAAACAATTGACAATCATATACTTTTTTAGATTGTCAAAAGTAGGTTGACTTTGATTAGGACGCAATATGTTTTTATAGCGGCTAAAGGATCTTTCCACATCAACGGAAGTTATAGGAGCAAATTTAAAAGCCCTTAATTCAGCAAGACTAAATTGAAAAGAAGTTTGTGTATCGCTGCTGTTATGAATGTTTGCAATAGCTTCAATTGTCTTTAAACCTGGGTTTTTACTAAGTACTTGTTCAACTTTTTTCTTAATTTTTATTCCGACCTCCCCAGGGGTTTCTTTAAATTTGTTGACGGTGTTAGAGACAATACCCAGGCTATCATCCAGAGACAAGTTTTGAGCTTCGAGTTTCGCGATTATAATATGCACACACACAGACTGGAGAAGATAACAACTCATAATATAAAACAGCGATACATTACTAATTTTGTAAATAGCTCAATATTTAACAAAAATATGTAAAAATATGTAATTTCAACCATAGCTTAAAATAATCAGATAGTTTTGTAACATATTTCTGTAAAGGAATCATTCGAATATTATCATTCACGACAAATATGTAAATACATAAAAATTCGCACCCTAGTTATGACATATATTAATATGTATCCATGAAGATAAAATTAAAATATCAAATAACCTTTAAACATAATTTTAATGATTTTTTTTTTGTTTACAGATAAATTACCTTCCTTAAGTAATTTCAATATTTTTTAAAACGGAAATAAAGATCAATAATAAAAACTGGAAAATAAGCATATTAGTAATTCAACTGAGGCAAGCTCAGAAGGGATAATAAATAATTGTTCCGAGACAAATATATCCCATGCGAAAATGAATACTGTTTTCAATGAAAAAGCTTTTGATTGTCTTATAAATAATATCAAAATAGAAAATGTTTCATTTTCACATAGTGAATCAAGTGATGCAGAAGATTCTGACGGTATATCCTGTAAGTCTATTCATAATAAAAATAAAAAACAACAACAAGATGATATGCGTCAATTAGCCTCTACATCTTATGAAAAAGATGTTTAATCGACAAATTACCACACAAAATTTTTCTAATTGAAGTTTATATCTGTAATACTAGGACTTTTTGTTCTTCTAATACTTTTATAATTCTTCTGAAGAGGTGTTTTTTCACCTGTTAGCATCTCAATTTCACCATTAGCCAAAGTTTTCATTTGTTTGTTTCCTATTTTTGCCAGTTTCTTCGAGTTTTAAATTAATCTTTATACCACAATATACTGTAAATGGAGGTGGTTTGTGGATTTTTATAGAAGTTCTCGCAACTTCTTTTGTCACTTTTATTGTTTATTGTAAGGTTCAACATTTCTTTAGAACACTCCCAATGCCTATTAGGTGTACAATACACAACTAATATAATAGAACGGCAAAATATTTTAAGCCCCATAAATTTATATTTTTTGTAATAAAATAACTAAAATTGTTATTTTTTGTTTGAATATATTTTTGGATAATATAAATACAACAAAAATTAAGCTTTGAACTTTCAATACCTCGAACATAACTAAGATCTTAGTGAATTACAAATTAGACAAATTGTCACCAGAAAATCTTGAAGACCTGAATATTTAAAATTAAATAATTTTTTTAGTCTTTAAATAGTATAGTTGGCAAAAAATAAATAAAAAATGTTGTATCTATTTTTTTATTTTTTTCAAATCGTTGGATTTGACTGACGCATCTTGTACTATAATATAATAAAGATTATTATTTTTATGCTGGTTTATACATGAGTATTTATATTTTTATCTAGGTAAAATTGTAAGTATGCATACAAGTTATCCATCTACTGCATTTCCAATAATGTGAGTACCTTTAAATTTAATTGTTGGCTTATAATTAATGTGTTGGAAGTTACAGATTATAATTGCAAAATAACAACTATAATTCTGATAATCTGTTAATTCCTAAAATAGTATGTTGTTTTGTTATTTTCAGGAAAATATTATCACGAAAATCTGGACCACATTCTAATATGTTAGATGTAAAAACGCTGTCGAATGTTTGAAAAGATTTTAGATTCTTATAAATTAAATATATATAATATATACCATCTTATTTTTCAATTTTTTTTTTAAAATTAGATTTCCTAAACATATACATTGACTTTTGTCTGTTTCATTTTGTGCTATACATTTTTCTTAACGATACAACTATATATATTTATCATAATTACAGACAATAGCTGCTCGTAGGCGTTATTAATGGATGTGGGGGAGGTACTATTGGTTATTTTCATAATATTTACTTTTAATAGTATAAATGTTAGTTGACAAATATACAGATGCAATGCCAAACATTCTAAAAAAACATTCAATGCATTTTTATATTTCAATATTTATCTATATGTTTCATAATATAACTAATTATATCACTTATTAAATCCATAATTTCATATGTTATTATATTTTAGCTCATTAGTGCATACATATTTAAGTACTTTTAAGTCCTTGAACATTAATAGTTTTTTAATGATTAATGCCGGGTTGTATGAAAAATGTAATAATTTAATGGTTCAATAAAATTTTAATTTTATTAATTAAATTATTAATTTTAATTTAATTTTAATGCCACTAAACATATTTAAGGAACCATTAACTCTGTATATTCGTTAAATGTTTACTGATTGTTCATGCAACCTACAAATATAGAAAAATACTAGACAGCCAACTGCTATAGTTCATATGCATAGAATAATGTATCCAACTAAATGGCCACCTGTTATCTAAGAGGTGACTGTTTACCACGGTCATAGAAGATAAAGTCGGGACGCTTCCCTATTTAACAATGTTAATCAATCTGGTTGCCTAGAGAGGACATTTTAGTTAAGTTTTTTGCTGCATTTATATTAGGCACCTCAAACAGAACTTTATTAAGGTTATGTATACAATTTAAAAATGTCATAATAATAATTATTTATCATCAATTTATCTACTTATTTATTTGTTAAATTTAGTTTAGACGTTTAGTTAGTTACCTAATTCATAATCGGTAACCGATTTCAATTTTTTCAATTCACTTTGCCACCTTGCGACCAAGTCACCAGGTTCCCTAATTACTGCTACCGCCTATGAATGCCCGATGGTAAGTTGGTAAATAGTATAGAACACAGAAAGTTGGAAGAGAAGCGCTTTCAAAATAGCGGATTAAATAAGTACTAAAATGTCCTTTGCGAACACAATTACAAGGAAAGATCCTTATCACCTTATCTTCTAAGACCGTGCTGTTTACAAATTAAACTTATGTGGTAGGATAAAATACTATTTTGTGTATATCATGATTAAATATATACATATACCACATGTAATATCATTCCTTATCAATACTATACAACATAAATATTCACCTCTTAGATAATGATAGCAGCTATTTTATTGACGACAATAATAATACTGAAGTCAGCTATTAAGTATTTTTATATATCTGTGATGCAACTTATCAGAAGGGTATATTAATAATAAAATATCGTAAATTATTGAGATATGCTTGCCACTAAATTTATTTTAACTATAATTTATTCTTTAAATGTTCATAAATTGAAAGACTATTTGTACGATGACTAAATTTTCAATATTAAATAATATAATATTCTAATGACCATATTTTTACTGTGTCTGACTCTTCCCCTAAAATAGTGTGGATACATAAATTAGTGAAAGACATATTATGATTATACATTTATAATTTTAAATATTTGATAATTGAATGATTTTAGTTGAACCCTCGTTAAATGCTGATTCATGTCTTTGTCATTTTTGCTGGATAGCCCTGGAAAAAACTTACAAGTATAATAAATCTAAAAACAAAAAAGAAGAATCATTTTCAGAAAAAAAGTATAGATTGTTAGAACGTTATGTGAAAAAAAATGTATTAAAAAAAAAAAACAGACATGTTCAATATATTTATGCTCTCGATCTTATTATCGTAAAATGTCCGTAAATGAGTGTGAAAATATTAAAGAATTGTTCTTAACATTTGAGTCTTGTCGTGTAAGTAAATAATATTAATGTTTTGTGCAACAAATAAAAAATATTAATATTTGTTTATTTTTATTTTAGTTAGTTTTTGATCAATTTTCAAAACAAACTACAGACTTCTTGAAATTTCCCTTTCGTCTTTGTAAAATTCATAATGTTATGGTAAATTTACTTAAAATATATTAATTACTACTTAATAAATATTGTTCTTGAGTATATAATTGTTTTTTCTTTAGATCTTGGTAATGTCAACATGTCAAATCTGTGGTGACAAACTTAATGCACCATTTGACACTGATGACTGGTTGATGCACAAAATGTGGAATTGTGTATTGAATGAAAATAAACTTCCTTTAGTACTGAAACCAGGTATGTTCATATGTGCGACTTGTAAAAGACATGTTTCTAAAACAAATCATGGTTTCTCAACTAATGACTTTCCACGTTTACGAGAATATATCCTTAAGAGGTAAGACTTTTTTTATTGAAATGTATTAATTTTTATTATTATATTAATCTTAATTCAATTTCAGCAATGAAACTCGTTTAGTATTATACGGAGAATCACAGAATAACTTGTTCAATATATGTCAAGGATCAACAGATGTAGCATCTCCCATTGTTGTTGCTAAAATTAAAGGAGAAAAAAAATGTGTTCGTTCAACAAAAGTTAAGTTTTCTGATCCTTTAATAACTACAAATTATAATTTTGAAATTGGCGATTATGAAAATGATGCAGAATCAATAACAAGCACTGCATTATTAAATGTAGCTGAACAAAATTTGTGTACACCTAAATCACAACCAAAAGATGAAGAACCTGATTTTGTATCAGTAGAACCACCTAATGCGATAGTTAATCCTGCTTCAATAAAGAGAAAACAAAGCAATGTTATATGCGGTACAGTTTTTAATAAAGATGTGAAGAAACAAAGACTGAATGAAAAAAACAGTTCCTATGAAAATAATTCTATAGATGATAATACTATCAAATCCTAAGAAATAAAAATATTGTTCATCCAAGTATAAATACACCAATACTTTGAATAAGACTTCCAATTGTAAAAATAAATTTGACCCAAATCCTGATATATCAGATTCTGAAACTATAGTATATGATAGTGATACTAACATTTTATTGGATTCTAAAATGTTTTCTGAAACTAATAGTGAATAAATATTACCTGGTTGTGAAATAAAAGAATCAGATTACAAAGTTGTAGTCTCAGATGATGATTTGAGTTAGATTCTTAAGATAAGTATATACAGTTGATCGTTTAATCGTTTCACTACACTATCTTAGCGTTATAAGATTTAAGATTTAATAATATATCGTGTTATACGAGTTCTAAGGCAGTATCACCATCTAAAACTGTTTCGTGTAACATTTGTACAAAGAAATACCATGCAACCTGTACAGAATTGAAGTTGATCTTTAAATACAATCAACTACTTGAAGGTAATAATATATGGAAATGTCTTGAATGTAAAACTAGTCTAATCACTACTAGAAAAAAACTCAACATAAACATCTATGATAATGATACTGGTACGGATACTGATTTAGATAGTATTAAAGACACACTAATAACATATTATCTAAAATAAAGAAATTAACAAATACCAATAAAGAACTGGAAGTCTGTTAACTTTTGCTCCAATAAGATCGATGGTTTTGATGAAAAATTTAAAAATCTTTCAAAAATTACTGACGTCCATAAAAATCATCATGGTTGATCAACAATCATCGCTGAAACATATAACTATTATTGATAAATAGCCACAGAACTAGAAGTTGAATTTAATACTAATTATATTCAAAATATTCATAGAGTAACATATGACAAGAATAAGTCCAACTCGAAAATTATAGTGCAACTCACATCATTCAATAAAAAACTTAAGTTTATTTCTAATGCTAAACAACGTTTTAAAGATAAAATCAGCCTTTCTGCTAATAATATTCATACTAGTTTCAAAAATGATCCTGTTTACTTAAATTCCATACTGACTAAAGAAAATTATTATGGATATCAAAGCTCTACATTAACGAATACAACTATAAATATACCTGGGCAAATAGTTCAGGTGTATTTATCAAAAAAGATGTTGGAACCAAAGCAATAAAGATAACAACTATCGAGCAGCCACAGCAATTATATAGTAAGAAAAAATAGATCAATTGTATATTTAGTATATATGTAGGTATGTAAGTAATTTTTCTATCTCATAACTCACTGTATACATTTGTTTATCAATTCCCATAGAAAATATTATTGATAATACTATTAGCAATATAAATTGTGTAAATAATATTAATACCTTAGAAATTAACTGTATAATAGTATGATTTCTTGTGTTAGTTTTCGATTTTTTCAATTAATTTAAGAAGCATAAATGCAAATTTTGGTAGGAATATTAGAAACATTTTAAACGCCTTACTAATAAACCACTACATAATTTTGGTACCAGATTAAATGAAAGAAATATCGTTAATACCCCTGTATACAATAAGCTATTTGGTATGATGTCACCTTTAAATACCAGTATAAATTAACTAAGTAGTAAAAATATTATTATCGATTCATTTCAAACATTTATTAATTCTAAGATGTATTTAAAAATTAAAATTAATTTATTTAAAATATGTTATTCGATACTATTTAATTAACCTGTTATTAATTGTATTTCTTTTTGTTTTCTATTATTACTATTTTATTGTTATTGAGACTCACCCAACCTAAAACAAGTTTACTTATAGGTTGGGTCAGAAAATATTATGTTTATAATTAAAATTGTATCTAATGTTTTAAAGTTATTATTATTATTATTATTATTATTATAATTGTTATTAGATTCTGCCTGTGAATTAATAAAATAATGTTCAAAAGGATCAGATAGTAAAATATTATTGAATGGTGAAATAGTCGAAATTGTGTCTGACAGTGAGAATTTAATGGCAAAATAAGTAATTTGATAATAAAAATTAATTTATAAAAACTTATCTACCTTCAAAATTGTATCCATTGTTAAAAAAGAATCAGATTGTGTTATTGGAATGTAAAAAAGTCTATGATATTGAGTCTTATGTTTTTTGATTGATTTATAACAATACAAATTTTGCTTGAAAACTTACTGAAATTCAAAAAAAAAGTAAGCGTTAGGTATTCCACATAGCTTTTTTTATTGAGTACCTATATAATAACCTATATATACTTACCTAAACCCACATAATATACTTAGGTAGGATTCATAAATAAAAATCAATTTAAAAAGATTATCAACTGATCTGATTACTCCTTTCCTTAAGCAAGCTTGTGATGAGAGGGGAAGGCTTCAGATATTAATTATACAAGTTATCAATTAACACATTTTAGATTCTGAGCAGAGCGATGAATGTATTGATTTTACAATGATGTGTGTTGTTTTTTGTCTGTCATCAACTTTTAGGACAGTAAATTTGCTTAGATTTTCTTAAACAGTATCTTTTCAAATAAGAAAGTGAATCTAGTTAGTACTTTGGAGGTCAAAAGTAAAAATTTCCTAGTATTTTTCAAAAGCACCGTGAAAAACAAAAGAAAAATTGAGGAAAAACAGGATTTTTTACGCAAAATCGATTTTGGTTTTTGGTGTTAGTCTAAAACAAATGAAATGTTGACCTAATGTTTACTTTAGCATTTTCAATACATCAGAACATTTTCAAAATATTTTGACTTATTTTGAGCTTTTTACGGACATTTTCAGTTTCTAATTTTATTCTTATAGATTTTTTTTGTATGAATGTCAATAAATTTTATTCGATGGGTAAAAAGTTTCAAAATTCAATACAAGGGTCGTGATATATTGTTACAATATCAATCAAAAATATTAATAGTACATGTCACAATTTATTTTTATAAGCATTTAAAGTTCAAATTTTGACATAGGCATAAAATCATGAGAATGTGCAAATTATTTTGAGATAGAAATACATGAAATCTTTTCTTTTCAACTCTAAGATTTTAAATTGTAATACAAGATTCCTTTAAAGTTTATCTACCAAAAATTTATAAATAGCTACCTCTAGAAATAGATAAACCTAACATGAATTTGAGCAATTGTAAGTTAAATTCATTGTACGATGTTCGTGATTATATTTTACATAGCATAAAACAAAGTCAAAACTTTGTAGCTTTTGCTTATCAAGTGTGGGTTCTAATAAAAGTATGGACGCTGCATTTGCAAAACTCGCCAAATTAAAAAGATATAAAAAAGGATGTCTATTTTTTCGTAATGAAATCATGTTTAATATGTTTTTGAGTTATGAAGGTATTTTCAGAAAATACTATTTCATTATTAAGATCAAAATTGTAATATCAAGCAATTTTTAATAAGTAAAATAAATCAATTGTTAATGTTCACATTCCAAATTGCCATAAGCTACATGATTTTATAATAAGTAGATATGTTTTATTTGGTTTAAAGATTGCTGGAAAAAACAAATTAAATTAGCTAACAACTACGGGAGTAAATCTGTTACTTATCATTTGTGATTATGTCAAATTTAATTTATTATTCTGCTTTAATTTTTTAACTTTTTTGTACATGCTATTTTTTTATGTATACAATTTTAATTTATACAGCTTTTTAATGAAATTAAGTATGCAGCCTTACTTTTAAAATTTATATTTTATGTGTTTCGTTTACTTTATTTAAAATGCAATTTATTTTATATTCTCATTTAAAACATGATATTGTAAACTGCTTATAAAAATGTATATATTTTCATTTTGTAAAAAAAAATTACATTTATTTCATTCTTAATAGTAAAAATGTATACTCTTCAGGTTTCCATTATTCACCAATCTAGTTCACCCATTTTTTTCTTCAATAACACAGTTATTCAAACCTGATTTTTGAATTTTTAAATATATTTGAAGATTATTTTCAATTTCTTGAGATTTTTTGTACTCCTTAAAGAGTGTACTGCGGAGACACAAACTTCTGTTTTTCAAATGAGAATACTTCTATTCAACTATTAACTATACAGTTTATAATTTTTTTTAAATTGTTGACGTTTCCAAATCAAAATTCTTAAGAGTAGCCCAACTATAGTAAATACTAGATTTAATTTTAAGTCAATTTTATATTTATGTAAAACCGTTTTTAAGGACTACCTACTATCCTTAAAACAAATATTTTAACAACTAATAGAAACTACTAAATTGAATTTAGAATTAAGTACCTACATCAAAAATTATCCACTATATAATTTACAGTAAAAACCCCTCTTGGTTCTCATTTGAAAAACAGAAGTTTGTGTCACGTCAGAACATTCGTTTAGTACAAAAAAATTAAAGAAGTTGAAAATATTGTCTCTGATTATATTTAAAAAATCCAAAAATCTGAATAAATTATTTAATTAAGGAAAATTGGGGTGAACATGCTTGGTAAATCACCTTGTATAGTAGTATATAGTATATAAGAAAATTGAAAGCTATTTATAAATATGAATATTTTGCATTTAGCTTAAACAGTAATTTATAAAAATTTGTTTTTTCTTATTGATATAGCTTACTATTGTAAAAATCACAGTTTTTGTATTACTAACCAATTTTAAAATTACTGTTGAAACTGAATGCAAAAAATGTTTATATGGTTAAACAGCTAATAGTTTTCAATGTTTTCCCATACAACAATTGCATAACATAAATATTTGTGAAGTACAACACTCCACTACCTAGTAGTGCGTCTGTAGAGAGAGTGTTTAGTGTTGGTGGTGCAACTATGCAACTATAACAACAAAAAAAGGTGGATAAGTAGATGTCGCTCTGCTGTACAGTAGGTT
This sequence comes from Sitobion miscanthi, assembly GCA_008086715.1. Taxonomy (NCBI): domain Eukaryota; kingdom Metazoa; phylum Arthropoda; class Insecta; order Hemiptera; family Aphididae; genus Sitobion; species Sitobion miscanthi. The sequence goes on along the minus strand of CM017805.1, from coordinate 29,311,453 downwards.
ACAAGTGGGTCACTGTAATGTATGGTGTTAAATTGGAATTCAATGATATAATATCATTATATAAGAAAAATTCGATCATTTGATGATATTATTGTGAATAAAGTAATTATATATAACCTATTTATATGGAACCTTATTTTAAATTTTTAATCCTTAGCTATAAAATTTGAACATTTTATAAACTTATAACTACATAATAATTATTAAATTATAAATTTTATAAATTTTGTAATATTCTTCAACTGCTATTGTAAAAATATATCAGGAGCCTTGCATTAAATTTTCATGTTTTTTTACCCAACAAATAAAATGTTATTGATATTTATTGGAAAAAAAAAAAAAAAAAAAATTTTAAACTGACAATGTTCATAAACAACGCAATAAAAGTCAAAATATTTTCAAAATTTTATGGTGTATAAAAAATGAAAATATAACATTCAGTAAAATTTTCATGAATCTACAGTTATTCGTTTTTGAATAACAATGAAATAACAAAACCGCTACAAGAGAAATCGAGTGAATATCCAATATTGTGAAAATATGAACTTCAAACGCTCATAAAAAAATTAATTTGACCTTCTTATAGATATTTTTTTTTTGATTAAAGTAGATATTCTTATAAGGAATCTTGTGTTACATTTTAAATCTTAGATTTAAAAAGAAACATTTTTATGAATTCTTAACTCAAAATTAATTGGTAATTTCGTGATATTTCTATTTTGTCAATTTTTGAACTTTAAATGCTTATAAAAAAAAAACTGTGATTACGGATTTTTAATATTTTTCAATTATCATTGTAACAATGTAGTAAGAACCTTGTATAACATTTTCAAACTTTTTTACCCAACAAATAAAGTTTTATTGACATCCATAGAAAAAAAGACTAATAAAATTGGAAAATGAAAATGTTCCTAATTAGTTCAAAACAAATTAAAATATTTTGAAAATTTTATCATGTATAGAAAATGCTAATATAAAAGACTAGTAAAAATTCCATGTGTATACGTTTATTTGTTTTAGAGTTACACCAAAAACCAAAATCGATTTTGTCGAAAACCGATTTTGCGTAATAATTCCCGTTTTTTCCTTAATTTTTATTTTGTTTTTCCCTAGTGCTTTTGAAAACTATTGGAAATTTTAAATTTTGTCCTCCCCATGCACCAATGAAAAAGATACTAAAGTTGAAAATCCATTCATTATTTTGACAACTTATCGTGTACACAGAAACAAAAAAAAAAAAAATAAATAAAAAAAAAACACATCTCATTGTAAAATCAATACATTCATCGTTCACTCAGAATCTAAAAGAACAAACACAACGGACCAGCATTTTGAGCAAATAATGTTTTTAAATAAAACACTCAAATTTGATCAATCTGAAATGTAATATATGCAAACACAACACATTTGTATTGTTTAGATCATTATGTTAACATTTTAGAGACCTGTAATTGAAAACCATTTGTACATAGTTCATCGAATAAAATAAATTTTGTCATAAACATAATATTGTTGGCACTATTTCATTATTTTTAATGTTAACAAGCGTTTCATGAGCTCGTAAATAATGTTAAACAAAAATTTAGTTGGAAAATTGTCAATCTGAATATATGTATTCATTAAATAATATAGTGAACCATATATTTTTAACTATTATAATATACATTTATTGCTTACGTACCCTATTTGTAATAAAAAGTATTATGTATGTATTTACATTAAGTCATTTTCACTGTGGAAATGTCAGATATAAAATAAAAACTCAGACCCTTGAATATTTGGCACTTATTTTATTATTTAATCATAAGTGGTATCAGTTAAATTTAAACTTTATGTGAAAAAATGGATAAACAAAATTAATATTTAATCCTAATAAGGTTAATCAATCTTATAATCGTCGGCTCCACACAGTACTTCCGAATTGGTATCCCCGTGGCATGCATTTGGGGACTGTAGGGACAGTCATAGTTATCCTTGAGGAGTCCCTACTTTCCTGTTGAGGACTTTGTAAAGAATCCTTTGGGACATTTTGTGCTATAAGGTTATTCTCATTTCCAGTATGATGAACTTGCATTTCTTCAGCTTGAGCTATCGTCGGATTATAAGGGCATGTCTGTACATGATTAGCCATTTCATGTTTTCTAAATAATAGTGATGTCTATAAGGGCATTGAACTTTATATGGAAAATTCTTTTCGCACTTGAGCAGATGAAATGCCAATTCCTACGTTGAAGTCTGTGTTTTGGATTTAATGGACATTGAACATAGTTTTTGCACCTTATAATATGACTTTGCAACTTGTGACGTCGAACTAGGTGTTTGAATTTAATGGACATCGCACAATTTCCAAATTGTAATAACTAGAATCAACATTCACGCATGTGGATGGAGAGCATTACTTAGTTCTTGTGATGAAGACATTTCTATATAGTTACCTATTGGTAAAACAACAAGTCAATTATTAGGTGGGTATGTAAAAACTTAACAACAATATAATATAGTCTTAACCAAAAAAACATTTGAGTTGGCCGCAGGGAGTCTAACCTGCAGAACGAGTGCCGTTTGCTGCACTTTTGTTTTAAATTGCACACTATTGTCAAATAAATAATTTATAACTTTTAAATATTATCTTAAATTATGTTTTTCAATATTAATACAATATAACACAAGAATTATAGTATTAAAATAACATTAATAATGTTATGTAATATAACATATTATCTTTCCTATCCTATCCTTCTTATCCTATTCTATAAAATGAAGAACGGCTGACTACGAGAACAGCTGTCTATAGGAACCGTGGAACGGAAAACGCCGGCTGTAGTGTGAAACCGTGGCGTAAAAATTAAACACCGGTCCGTTATACAGTCCGCTCGGCCAATTCCCGTAGATTCCTTAGCGCGTCCAATCGCGTACCTTCGCCGCGGCGGCGGTCGGTTGGTTTCAAATGTTTCGAAAAAATTACGCTTTTTACGCTGTTTTTCAACATTTTCTCATCCCCGCCACTCCTCTATTTATAGTTAATATTATAGTCCTCTACATATAGTTCGTTGTTTTAAAAGCCGCCGATGTGCGGTTTGTACGCGATATCGGTCCATATAGCCATTACAATAGTCGGTCGTTATTATTGCTTTTTTGGTTTTTCTCGATTCATTTCATCTTTTCAACTGCCGTTTGAGCTCTATTTTTAAGTTAATTTTTTTTGAAACCCGTGGTTTATTTTTTACGTAAATTCGGTTTGTACACTTTAAAATTCGTGTTCACAAAATGTCAGTCGGTCATCGTTCCAACGCACAAGTGCACGATTTTGTTGTTTTGTTTTTGATTCAATTAATATTGCAT